>MU120976.1:68956-94319 GCA_014904835.1 Paxillus ammoniavirescens | reverse complement strand
TTCTTCCACTCGATCCTCAGCTGTGCTGCCTGCAGGCAGTGCAGGCCGTCCATTTGCGAGATATCTTTCCCGGTGTCACTATGTTCAGGCTCAGAAAACGCAGCAGATTCATCGTTTGCTGTCCATGTTTTCGTCCTTTTCCACAGAGGCATCCTTTGTTGCGCGTGTTGATGATGTACTATGAGCGTGAAGGTGGCGGTGACCGAGGGCCAACTGTACGGCCCAGGTCAGTGGTCCAAGTGCCCGAAGTTGCTGAAGTCGCAGTGACAGAACTCAGCGGCAGCCAACAAACCAACAAAGTTGAACAAACTAGCCCGGGTTGAAGTTTCCCCACTTCCACCACTTGTAAACGCCACCCATACTTATCATCGATTTTCTCGTAAACCCAATCGCAAGCTGGCAAAAAAGAAACCGCCGGACAAGCTTGTCATGGTGTATTCTAAATCCGGGGCGTACATAGCCCACGACGAGGTAGTTGGTCTACCAATCATACCTAGTATACAGCTACTCGTCGGCTGTTCTCAGGCATCGAGAAGCATGGTAAATGCGTTGTGGCACTTGCGAATGAAAACGATCCAATCGACCAGAGAGCGCTGATGACTTCGAGGAAGAGCGCACACTAGTGCCAATACACGCTTCCAACAGCGCTAGTGCTGTTTCTCCTTGTATTCAGCTCAGTCACAGTCTCAAGTTTTTAGAGAACCCCTAAACTGACACTCGGGCGATGTACAGAAACTAAATCCTGTCGATTCGTACGGGGCCACGGAGTCGTCTCGTCCAACGGATGGTGTATACTACTAGTAGGCAAGCTTTCAAGAACGCACCTTCCTCTAGAGTAAGAACGACTGTCTTCTTACTATCTATACCGGTCTGCCTACGGGAGACTAACCCAATGCCCGTTATGCATCCCGACAGTCTGGCGTGCCAATGCTTCGAGGGCTCAACCGAGCGAAACGATTCGATAGTTCCCCATATATATGCTATGTATATGACAGTCGACATTATTGTCGGCGCTGCTGAGGTTTGTATAAGTACTATGTGTCGAGTAGTTTTATCGGGTCCCGAATCCAAATTTTTGCACTCCCATATACATGTGGTGTCACATACATAGCAGTACGAGTAAGGAATTAGCGAACTGATTGGCACGACTTGAATTGATGGTACATCGATAAGACCACAATAGGAACTTGTTCAACAGATCTCACTATCTCGCTTGGCCCCCAGTACTTGGCTGACCGCGACCAGCTTTCCAGAAATCAAGATGGATCAATCACAACGTCTGTTGACACCATTCTCATATAGCATGGTAATCACTGACATGTGTGTACACGTTCCAGCATCGGATACCGTGCCTCTGCATCCGGGAATCACCGCAGGCGTGAATCCGGTCAACGCTTTGCTTGTCATAGACATGCAAGTAGACTTTCTCACAGGAAGCCTAGCCGTCCCAGACGGTCCATCAGTCGTGGATCCCGTCAAAGATATCATCGAACTCCCCTTCCACTTCCGGTACGCCTCTAAGGACTGGCATCCTCCCGGCCACATCTCCTTCGCCTCTACCCACCCTGGAAAGGAGGTTTTCGGGAGGACCACTATCTACCCACCCGAAGACCTCGTGAAAGCGAAAGGCCAGGATACCAGTACAATTGGGGAGCGGGGTTTCGAGCAGGTGTTATGGCCGGATCACTGCGTCCAAGGCACACTGGGCGCGCAGCTCATCGATCCCCTGCGTGAGGATCAGTTTGACGCTATCATATTGAAGGGAGTGGACCCCGGGGTGGAATGTTACTCTGCCTTCAAAGATCCGTGGGGGCTACTGATCACGAACCTTGAGGAATTGCTCAGAGAAAAGGGGGTAACAGACCTGTACGTCGTTGGTGTAGCAGGTGACTATTGTGTGAAGGAGTCCGCTATGGATGCAACAAAGTTCAACGTGTGGAACACGTGGGTAGTAAAGGAAGGAGTTCGTAGTGTTTCTACTGAAGGAAAGGAATGGGAAACGATGAAGTCTGTGGGTGTAGGTATCATTGATACTGTGAGCGAGTTGAAGGTGAAACTGGGTGTTTGACACACATGAAGGAGTCCCTTGTAGGTTGATCCCTATCGTGTAACATCATATAACATGTCTGCGATGGTTCACGTTCATTAATATTCGTTTTCTCTGTTGCATGAGTTCTTCCCTTCGTGGCAATCCGAGAGCACCTTTCAAGTGGAGAGCCCAAAAAAAGACTAGAAAATCTATGCATTAAGGGGGAATCGAACCCCCGGCGGGTCGATGGCAACGACCCAGGTTACCACTACCCCATTAATGCGTTCTTGAATTGAATGTGAGGTGACTTATGTTACAGTATTATGATTGAAACTTTTTGATTATAGCATGCACGTCGCGAATCTCTCCGATCTGGTGCCATGCCACGCATTCGTTCGGCCTACTACAAGAGCAACTCGCCGAGCGTCGCACTACCTATCTCTGGAAAATCAAACTCTGGGGGTTGACGTTGCTGCCGTAGAAAACGACCATATGCACGCTGGTAGTAAGACGACATCCTCACCGCAGGTGCCACAGTGACCGCAAAGCTTGCTAGCATCGATCGAGTTTGGAAATTGTATGCAAAGTTAGTTATGCGCGGAGTGTGCCTGATACCGACAACTTCTGCAAGAGGATCAAGATGTCGGGGGAGACTGACATCGAGGAACGGTGCCCTAGGCCTTGTGGATCATATCGGCATACTGTTCGATCAGAGTGCATGATAAGGATGTGGCGGATAAGTTGCTTGCATAGAACATTCTCTCGCATTTTCTCTACACATAGATGATAGGCAGTGCTAGCTTCTGTCTCATGCTGCCGAGAACTCAAGGACACAAGCCTCTCCAAGGTCCCATACCTTCTCGAGCTTCAAACCAGCAGCAGTCCTGTAAGTGACTGCGTGAGAGCCTATCTCTGTCTGTGGTCCAGCATTTACTCACGAGAGTTCCAGAGAATCTTGTAGCGTGCGCTCCTTGGCGTTGTGGAAGACGAACATCGTCATGTCCTGTTGGTACATGCGCATGCTGCCAACACCAAAGTTAGGAAGCATAGGTTCAGGGGCCTTTATGTTCAACTGAGGTTAAAGTCTGATTTATGGGACAGAAGCCGAGGCACTGACCACGGCGACCTCAAAAGTTGCGGCTTCGACTTCAGCTTGTTTGCGGTTGAGTTGGCGAAGGACGTAGTCATCTAGATCAATCTCGACTTAACCACAACCTACAGTACCCACAGGATGGACTTACGGATAAGTACACGACTGTGTGGTCCCAGTGCTTGGCGAACGTTGCGAAGAATGAGAGCGGATTCTTGGTCAGGCCAGTCATGGATAATGTTGCGGAGCTACACACAGACGTCAACGTGGACGGCTCCGCATGGCAGTTAAGTAGACGCACGTAGTAAATATCTTTACCCTCGACGGGAACTTGGGCAAAGAAGTTGAGCTCAGTGAACTCGACTCGGTCCTCTTGAATGGCCTCGGGACAATCTTTTGCCCACACCTGTACAAGGCGATCAGATCATTGCTTTGTTTGCTGTTTGGTTTGGTGAAGCCTCACGTCTCTAGCTTGATCGAGAGCTTCGGAGAGATCATGAATGGTAATCTTGACGTGCTTGTGTGTCTTGGCAAGGGGGAGGGAGAAAGCACCGATGCCTCCACCGACATCGACGACGGTGGAGTATTTCTCGAATGGGAAGTCTGTTTGGTGACAATCAGGGTTTGAGTCATAATTCAATCGAAGGCACATACGGGTTAAGATTGCGAGAGAACCCATGATAACACTGAGTCCTCTCATCGAGTGATGGTAACTCTGCATTGTTGTCAGCATCCCGAAATGAGAAAACAGATTTCAGTTAACCTGTCGCCTAGCGTCCTGTAGTGTCGAAGGTGAGACTGATGAAATACGACACGTAGGTGGCATACTCACGTCTTGCCTCATCCAGTCGAAGAATGTGCCAGTGATACCTTCTTTGTTGTTTGCGAACATGACTGGAGCATGGGCGGGATCGTTTGAGCGTCCATTCTCTGGGTTTTTCAAGGTCTCATAGACCGCGGCAACGCCCTTCGCGCATGCTTCCGCTTGAAGCGCAATCATATGACGAACGGGGTTCTCGCTGTGAAGAATAAGGGAGAGACGGTTGTTCGCGAAGGTGTTCGCGTCAACTGATGGACACGTCAATCTATGTACTCTTCGGTCAGCGGACCGCATGTACCTTCATTGTAGCAACCCCTTGTGCCAAGAAGGCGCATAATGCGAGCGAGTTTCTTCGAGTCAACGTCGATAATTTTGGAGAGCTCGTCGACATGGATACCGTTGGGGTAATCCATGAGGATATCGGTGATGTTCTCCCGGAGAGCAACACGGACGCACGCGTAGTCGTATACTTGCACCAGCTGGAGTATCTGGGTATGAAAACCTGTGGTGCGAAAGATAGCCAAGACTCACATTATTAACGGTGTGCGCGGGGGGAGCAAGGGTCGTGCACAGCTGAGCACATGCACCTTCGAGGATGCGAATTGTCCTCTTCAGCGCGACCTGGTCGATAGCTTCGTCCAGGGGGTGAAACTCAGTGGATTCGATAGATGGGGCGTCATCGCCGGCCTTTTCGTACATGGCAATGGCCTCCTGAGCGGCCGAGTTGACCAGTCTCAGAAGGGATTCAAGCTTTGCTCTGTTCGACATGATAAGAGTGAGGCTGGTAGGAATGCTGGTCTGTCAAACTATGACACCTTTATAAACCATGATAAGGAGATTGTTGGACTCCAATTCCGCTTGGCCGATTGGTCGGTGTTTCTGGGGTACTATGAAGATGGTTCTAGGGTAGGCCGTGACGTGGTCGAAGGTACGTCGTGCAGCGACAGGCATTGTTGCTCTTTCGAGTTATACATGGAATTGCCACCGCACATAGACAAAAATACGGAGGCCCTAGTTCGACGGACTTGCGATAATTAGCTGGCACAGGGTGATGGACTCACGCTCGACTAAGCTTATCGGCACCGCGCGAGCAGGCGCTCAGGAAAGGCGAATGGCCCGAGGAGGGGAGCCAACAAGATCGATTAAGAGTTTTAATGATTCCAATAGCCCTAGGATCTGGCAACGATGCCTTCCGACTTCTTGCTGCCAGTGTAAAACGTGTTACGACGACAGGAGAAAAGCAAATGGGTAGCTGCCAAGAGGTATCCAACCGAGTCGGAGACAGACGGGAGACATAGATACTGAGTCGAATGATGTCATGCCAGCGAATGACCAACTTCACGAGTACGAGCACCACCATACCGCGAACACCGACAATATTAATTACCGTGTACGCATCGCCGAGTCGAGAATCATCTCCGAGCGCGCACGGTCACGCTAACCACTCGGCTACATCATGGCTCGCTGTCAACACCGTCCGATTAGACGTCTAGGCTGGTGCAGGCAGACCCACCCGCCATTGTGGTATACCCCGATACCATTGATCCCGGAAACCGAAGATTTACTTGAAAAAGTAATGAGGACGTTCCACTCTGCTTGAACCCCAGTTGAATGTTTTTCAGTTGCTTGTGAATGCACGTGGCACCACATCATCATGTTCATCTCGCTTTTTGCGGCTAAGAAGGGTGGCCGTGTTCCTCCGTGTAACTTGTGGCGGTCGCTCAGATGTTCGCGATTTAGGTAGTATTTCAGCGACAGGATGTTGGTGTTCCGAAGTTGCCCAGAATTTCTAATTTTTCTGACGATTGTATCGTTCACACAGAATCTAAAGCGGAATGCATCAATTCGTGCCAGGTCCTCACATAACACCATGTTCCTGTGAAGAGGCAACTACTTTCTGCCAACCGGCGAATACCTCGATGACGATGGTGGATACGCAGACTTCCTAACTTACCCTTTGTCAGACGTCCTTGAATGACGTTCTAGGAACAATGACGACATTAATGGTGAAGACGACAAGTGCAAATGTCAGCGGTTTACATTCTTCCGTCAAGTTCTGACTTTCTTGGGCAGGTAAAGAACGTGCACACGCGTTCGGTTGTCTTCTGGTACTCGACTGTGGTGCGAGTGGTCCCAAACCTTTGCAACAAAACCAGTGCGTTCTCTCCAAAGTTTGCATGTGAACACCCAGGCATATCAATAAATCTGGAGCGAGGGGAATATTATGATGTTGTCCCCACCGGCCTACCCTACAACCTCGATGAGAAGCTGCTCATGGCAGCGTTGGAAAAATGGGCTCGAGCACCCAAAGGGGTTCAATGCAGGTGTTTTTTTCCACCGGCAGCTGAGGTTCTGCATAGATGTCTGTCTAGCCCCCCTGCAACTTGAACGCGGAGGTGACCACGTTACGACTGGGATTGATGTCAAAGTTCAAGCTGTGTACGTTAAGCTGGCTCCTACTCCCCCAAACCAGACTTCTCGACCGTCCGGGTCAAGATCAGGTGCAAGCTTTTCGCATTTATGTGACATATAACGTTACAAAAGACAGCATATCCGACAGTTGCTACTAGGGATCGCGACGTAAGGAAAAGAAAACGTGTGTATGGCTCTGAGGGATCAAATCATTGTGAAAGAGTCAACGACATAAATAATATACGGTGGGAACGAATAACAATTCAGAGGATAAGAGAGGAAAGCGATAACATAAAGTTCAAAAAAAAATCGGTCAATGTCTATTAAGTCATGACGAAGCAGTGGTTGAACTGCTCAGATGAGGCTGTTTGGTCACCTCTTGTTGACGTTGCCAGATGAGCTCTGCCCATAGGGGATTGGGTGGTATGTGGCCAACAAGAGCACGAAGAACCTCAAGCCTGGGCATCATGTATCAACAGCAGTTCAACGTCAAGAAGACGCAACTTACCATCTAGCCTTTTCCTCGTCCGAATCAGCAAAGAATAATATTTCTTGGTCTCCGGGGAACATCAGTCTGAACGATCGTTCCACAGCGCAAAGTGAGTCATAATCATCCCGATAACGATCAGTGCGACTAAGTGCGCCCAATCGAGCATCTTGAGTATCTTCGATCGCTGTGGCTTTCTTAAGATTGATTGTTGCTGTGGCTTTCTTGGTGACATCGTTGAACGCAACGAGGTTCGCGCCAGTTACTCTGAACTTTCGTCTTCGCCAGGTCTGTCAGATGCATGACTGTCAGACCTGTCTGTTGGTCTCCGAAGAGCGACTGAAACTCACCGTGCAATCGCCACCATTTTGCGTAAGTGTACCTTCAAAGTACGTGACCTTGTGCCAGGCTACATGTCTGAGGCCGCGAAGGCACTCGTCCAAACTCTGAGGGAGTTGGTTGGACAAGACACCAGGCAGAGAAGGTAACCTGAACAACTGCAGCACAATCTCTCCCAACTCCATAGTCGTGGCACCTCCCGAAGCTTCAACCCGTTGCCCAATCAAAGGATAACTGAGCTCAAAGAGACGAGCATCGCATCGCGCTGCGACGTCCTTGAAAGAGATGAACGCCCTGGCAAGTGTGCCGTCTTGCTTCAGATAACGAGCAAGATTATCTGGCAGTTTGTGGGGGACTGCAGGAGGAGGAGGCGTTGCTCGTGAGGCTGGCTTTTTCGGAGACGATGAAAGGAAACTGAACATTCCGCCCTTAGGTTTGAGTGGTGGAGGGACTGGTTGGGGCGGGGGTGCAGGGGGTGCGAGGGCTTTGAACTGTGCGGTGATATGCGGATCGCGTCGAATCTTCAGCGTCAGCGTAAATTCGAGTTTGTTGTGCTCGATTCTGGTAAAATGTAGATTTAGGCCTGTGGAAAGCCATAGTACGAATCACATACAATTCAAATTCTTGATTGATGCGCGTGTCTTTAGACAAGCGGGTTTCAGGTGTTGTGACGAAGTGAATGCCATTATTTAGCGTGCAGGCGAGAGCTGTTGCTTGTTGCGGTATCGGAACATTGAGACCCTTCACACCGAGCACTGGGTAGATCGGAGTCAGGTACTAGCAACAAATAAATTTGCCGATACTTGCCCCTAACAAAAACTTTGCCATGTGCCTTCCCTGGTTTTTCCTGAGACCGGTACTCCTTGATTTGCTTGGCATACTCGTTCTACTTTGGTTAGTAGCGTGTAGACTGCAACATAAATGTCAACGTACCATATCAGACGGCCGTCTGACAGCCTTCCAAGCTTTACCACCATTAACATCCCCAGCCACGGACATATGTGAGACCTGCTCAGCATCTGCAGAAGCAAAGATAGCCTCATGTTCGCGGACGCGGTAATTCTGTAATCAGTAGAACATCGTCAGCCGAACTCCCGATGCCGGTCAAGAATCACTCACGCCCTGACGGCGATCGGGATCGAGCTTGCGCAACTCCTTCGTTATACTATCGGCCAAAAGTTCCTCTTCAGTTTCAGATATGCCAATGTCAAGGAGCAGGTCGTTCTTCGTCAAGGCTCCAGCATCGCCCGTGCTTCGGCTACGTCTGCGGCTCGGTCGACCAGTACTTGGTGGCTGTGACGCTGGACGTGGAGGCGTATAGTACCCCATTGACTCATCCTCATCTCTCCTACGGGCCGCCCTTCGTTTCTCCAAAATCAGTTCTTCCCTCGCCTTAATTGCGTCCTTCGCCGACGGGGCAGCATCAGGATACTCATCCACAGGGCTTTTGAACCCAGGACCCGTATAAACAGCCGAGTCAGTCGCGGCGCGGCGCATCGGAATAGGCGCTGCTTTGGGAGGTTGTATGATGGGCTCTCCGCAAAAATCATCCATCGAGAAATCCATATCCGTCTCGGTTCGCATGCTCTCGTCGCCAATGGTATCGCTTGTAGCCCTCCCGTCGAATTGGCCGGCCTTAACGCCTTCAGTTACGGTTTCGACACGAACGTGTGAGCGCGCGCTTGGTTTCTTGCTGCTCGGGCCCGAGCTACCATTAACATCGTCCATGAGTCGGTCCAGAGCAGAGCGCATCTCTCCGAGCTGAACTGAACCCATCGAGTCACGTAATCCCAAGCCTAACCCTCCGCTGATGTCGAAGCTCGTCTCAAGCATACCAAAGCTTGATCGTACTTGTGGACGAGGTTGAACCGGCTCCGCTGTTGAGGAACCGAGAGACACGGCACCATCATGCGTCGCATTGTCTGTCGGACTCAGAGCAACTCCTCCCTCCATGCTGACGTTGGCGGAATTGAGGGTACGCTTCTCAGCAGTTTCAATTGTAGCGAATTCTGCGCTGATTTCGGTCATGACGGATACATTGTCTTGACGTCGTTCGTCCTCTTTGCCAGTTTCTTCGACAAGATCTGTAACCTCCCTTTCTCCCTCTTTCCAAGCCTTCTGTTCAGGCTGTTCAGGCACAGGTGATCCCAGGGGGCTGTCCGTGCTCCGTTTCCGCATCAACCTCATCTGTACGTCTTCCCTGCTAATCCTCGTCTTCGGCACCTGCGCACCCTGCAAATCCTGTGCGCTGACAGTTACGCGTAAAGGTGACCCTGTGCGTACCCCGGGCGACGCCGACCTAAGTGCCGGCGAGCCTGCTCCCAGCCCGGAAGGAAAATTTAGTGGGGAATCCGAGCGGCGGCGCATATTGAAGCCAGTTGGGGAACCTGAACTGCGCCGTAGTGCAACCCCAGACAGCGGGGCTGGGCGCGGTGCGATGGCGGGCGAACCGGAGGTCGACGAGGGGACAGAGGACATGTGTGATGCTGATGGGATATGCGGCGTGGGACTCCCCTCGTCCTCCAAGCCCCGCTCGTTTACGGAAACGTACGACGAACCGGATGAGACGCCCGCAAAAGAAAGAGGGGGTGTAAGAGGGGGCGGGGTGCTCGTTGTGAAAGACGAATTGTGTGGGATGAGATCCGACAGTCTGGGAACGTCGCCCTTGGGATCTGGTTGGTTTGCATGAAGGACCTTTTGGAGTTCAGCTTCCAAGTCCAGGTTGGATAATGACACTTCAGACTGGCCGATGGACAAGTTGGCAGGGTCGTCGAAGGAAGTGAAGGAGAGCTCGCCGAGGTAGGCCTCTTCCTTCACTCTGGGGACGGAGAAGGGGTCTGTATCAGATAAACCTAATCATCCAATTAGTCAGATCGCACACGAAGAGAAGAAACGGTAAACACACCGGCATGAGCCCCCTTCGGTGAACTTGCATCCCTTGGCGGCTGCAGTTCAAAACGCGGGATAAGCGAGTCTCTGTTGGAGTGCTGCTCGCTCCGCACTGGATTCTTTGCCGGGCTCGGTGAAGGCGACATCATATTGTCATCCTCCTCGACTTCATTTGGTTCATGATCTTGGCGAGCCCGCTCAACATGTGTCGACATACCAAGACGGACCTCCGAGGCAGAGGAGATATCCATCGACGACTCCGCCGTACGAGGTGGCGTCGAGGGAGAGCCTTGCTCTGACCCATCCGAGCTGTGGAATAAGAAACCTGGGTTGGACATGGCAGGAGACGACACGCTCGCACGGCGTCGTGTTCGCTCTGCGTGATGCGACCGTCCATATGGAACCCCATCTTCTGTTTCCAAGTCTGCTGGCAATGAGGAAAGGCGACTTGGAGTAGAGGGCAAGCCCAAACCAGGTACACTTGAAGAAACGGATTGCATCATGGCATCAACAATGCCAGTGATGCTCTGGTCAGTCTCACCGAGCTGGACACTCTCGAAGCTGTCCTGATCGGGATCGTCATATGACGCAGCATTGTCCTGACCATGTGGGAGACGACTCTCCATGTCGTCGCGTCGTTCGGGTTCGCCGTAATCGTCCTCGTCAGACGAGACAAAAGGGTTTGGGTCCTCATCTTCGTCCCGATCAAATTCCAGGACGTCACAGCGTTCGTCGAACGTCACGGTCTTCCGCCTCTGGCGTTTGCCATCTAAAGACGGCTGATCCGCAGCGCGGGGCCCGTGTAGCCGTTTTGAAACTAGCGAGGGACGCGATGGGGTGATAGGACGCGAAGGAGGTGCTTGTAGGGTGGTAGGAGGCGAGGGACGGGGAGAAGGTGGGGCCAGGCCTGGAGCTGGCGTGAATGTCGGCTTGGGGGGTACGGGTGGTGGCGGTTGTTCCTCTTCCCCACTGGCAGTACGTTTGAATGGACTCTTGGTAACAGGCTCTTTCTCAATGAGCCCTTGATAAGCCTTCGACTGGCGCCTTTCGCGCTTGAATGCCAAGGGTCTCTCATTCTCGGCTTGCTCATGCATGGAATCGGGGCGAGGTCGTTTCTCGCCGCTGACTCGGCGGGTGCCTGTAGTTGGGATGGTATTGCTAGATGAGGAAGCGGAGGGTCTGGAAGGAGTGGGTATTTGTGTTTTGAACGGTGATTTCGATACAAGATTGTTTGTTCTGAGATGCTTGTAGCTGGATGAAGATCTTCGAGCTACTACGGGAAAAGGGGGTTTGCCTTCACGTTTTGCAATCCTGAGCGGCGTCGTTCCTAGATTTGACGTCGGTGAGGACGACTTACTCCACCCTTTCGCTGAATCTCGGAGAATGGATGATTGAACTGGGTTGGGCGAATTGGAAAGCAGCCTGTCCCTCAAGGGAGATGCTGTCGATGAACGTTGTGCGCTCATAGTGAGCGTTATTGTTAATTATTACACGGTGGTGTCGCTGTCGTCGCTGTCGTGAGTATTGTCGCTGTTGTTGCGATGCTTGAGGATGAAGAAACTAGTCGGATAAGAAACCAACAAAGGGCGTGGGAACATGATTCAACGCGTTGAACCACGTGATCGTGGTTAACCAAACACTAGTAAACACTCCTCGATCAGTGCTGTACTACTACTAGTTACTAGTTACTAGTAGCGGCACATTACTAGCTACTAGGATCGTGATGGGGGCAACAGGGGCAACTGGTTTTCTTAGTGCTGACACGACCAGCAAGTTGAATTCCGTCAGAACTAGGCTTGTTGGCTGACAATCACCCTTTTAGCCTATAGTGACCCGTTCTCTGAGTCAAACTTCGTGTTCCAACTTCTTGCTCACCCCGACTTCAAATTGCTTGTTATATGAACCAATACGGTCGCAAAGCGCTCTTACCATTTTCTCGCCATCACACGCGATATCTGTTGCTGAAACTCCTTGGTCTCTTGTTCATTTGAGCTTCATCTGCCAGTGTATCATAGCGTATGTGACATGATAATGACATGTCGCGAGTCAGCTGACTCGGACTTACAGCGTGCTTTGTGCGGAAAACTTGTTTTGGATTATCTCCCATGACCACAGTGGTCATTGTCTACGAGGCTATCTATGACCCAAGCCGTTGTCATAATAAAGGTGGTGAGCCCTATCTTGTACTCTACCTGGTACCGAGTTATGTATTTTCTAACGATAAAATAATTTGTATCCAATATAGATGACACTATCCCGGTTACATCTCGGTTTCGAGCCCTGTAAACGTGCTCCAGCTATGGTTCTGGAAAGTACTTGTCACTTGGCAAGTCGACTCCGTGGGCCTGGGCTCGTAGTAGTAGAGGTCCGTCTGCGGACACTCAAATTTCTGGCAAGGTGCGATGATATTCACCCATGATGTGAGTATACACCCCCGCTGACACACCAAAGACGGACCGATACACCTGTTGACGTATTCCATCCATGCGCAGGGGCAGCTCACATATCAGGAACAACGAAGTTCATCGCAGTATGTAAGTTACTAGATTGATTCAGGCGCAGCTGCGACCACGTAATGATCTGGTGCAGAGAAATACGCGTAGTAACCCCAGAAACACCGACCAATCGACGACCGAAGAACCACCCTTGGCTGTGCTTTTAGCGTAGATTATAAAGGCGTCGTAAAAGCGCACGAAGATCATTCCTAGATTTCAACAGGTCAATATCCTCATCAGCCCCATTGTCGTCATGTCGAACAGAGCCAAGCTTGAGTCCCTTCTGACATTGGTCAACTCGACCGCCCAGGAGGCCATCGCCATGTACGAGCAGGCTGGTGGTGATGCCCCATCTATCGACTCCACTGGGTTTCATCCCCTGGATGAAGCTGTCGACCAGGTCGCGCTGAAGAGGACAATCCGCATCCTCGAAGGTGCTTGTGCTCAGCTGTGCACAGCTCTTGCTCCTCCCTCGCACACCGCTATCAACGTGAGTGTAGCCATCCTGCCCGCGCCACAGATTTTCATACCTGGCTGCTCCAGCTGGTGCAAGCTTACGACTACGCATGCGTCCGTGTTGCTGTTCGAGAGAACATCACGGACGTCCTCGCGGATTACCCTAAGGGTATCCATGTCGACGAGCTCTCCAAGATAATCAAGGTCGACTCGAAGAAACTCGCTCGCATTATGCGTCTTCTAGCCACGAGAGGTTGCTACAGCGAACGTACGTGCCGTATGCTGACTGAAAAGCCTACACTGACGTCCTTATTAGTTGAGATGGACACCTTCGCTAACAACCGCCTCTCCCTTGTTCTTCACAGCGAGAACCCCGTCGGTCACATGATCAAACTTCACGCTGAGGGATGCACGAAGGGCCTTTCTGTGGTCTATGAGACTTTGAAAGACGCAGAGACTGGATACTCGAATGATCCCGTGCATGCCCCAATCATGTTCGCCAACAACAAAGAAGGTATCACCGGCACATTCTTCGACTGGATGAGACAAGACGTGAGTACACCAACAACATGCTACACCTTATCAACCTTACCTTTGACACTACAGGATGACAGGAGAGAGGTTAACTGAAAATTAGTTTGATGACATCAGGACGCTCACAATCGTGCAGAGTTACCACCGCTCGATGACGGCACTCAACAGTATCATGGGTTCTCTTGCAGTCTTAACCCGTACGTACCTTCGACCCAATTGCCGATCCATAGACTAAAACCCTGAGTACCACCAAACAGACTTCCCATTCGAGAAATACTCTACCGTCGTCGACGTGGGAGGAGGCATCGGTGCTTTCTCCATCCCCCTTGCCAAGACACATAAACACATCAAAATTACTATCCACGATCTCCCTGAAGCTCTCGTCCAAGCCAGAGAGGTGAGGCTTCACTGAACAAGGATAAAGTCAACGATTTCATCATCTTGCACAGGTTTGGGCGAAAAATTGTCCCGAGGCCATTGAAGAGAACCAAGTTGAATTCGCTGAGCTCAACTTCTTTACCCAAGTTCCCGTCAAGGGCAAAGATATATATTATGTGATTCTGATTTCCCTGTGAAGCTGCCTACACTGATGGTCTCGGCAGCTCCGCAACATCATCCACGATTGGCCTGACCGAGAGTCCACACTCATCCTTCGCAACGTTCGCCAAGCACTGGAACCACACAGCCGTGTTCTTATCCGCAAGTACTCTTTTGTGGGTCTTGTAGGCTGGGTTGAATCGGGTTTCATATAGATGATCACGTCCTTCGTCAACTCAACCGCAAACAAGCCGAAGTCGAAGCGGCAACTTTCGGACTTTCCGTGGTGAGCACCTCCGCTTCTATCCACCGAACCAGACTCCCACCTTTATTCTTATTTGAACACAGGCCCCTGAACCCATGCTTTCTAACTTTGGTGTTGGCAACATGCGCATGTACCAGCGGGACATGGCGATGTTCGTCTTTCATAACGCCAAGGAACGCACGCTGCAAGATTCTCTGGAACTCTCGTGAGTGATGCCGGACCACAGATAACGATATGTTCTCATACTGGCACCCGTAGGACTGCTGCTGGTCTGAAGTTCGAAAAGGTATGGGACCTTGGAGAGGCCAGTGTCCTCGAGTTCTCTGCAGCATGAGACAGAAGATAACAAAAACGGGCACACCTACTAGTTGTGCGCTAGCCCACACATGTTGTGTGTACAGGAAATGAGGAGGAAGTATGTTTTGTAAAAATTATTCATCGTGTACTCTGATTGAGAAATCTGTCGATCTCATTGCACGCAGATCAAGTGTTCGAGCCTTAGAACAAATTCCAAAATTTACCATCCAGTCCCGATACTATCGTGGGGCGCATGTCGGTCTTTCCCCAGCTTGATTTTCTTGCAGTCGTTGGATCACGCACACTCGACTGGTGGGATAAATTATCTTAGGCCGCGATGTACCCCGACACAGGCTCCTGGACCCGTCGGCCCACTACATGCCTTGGGCTTGGTGGAGCACGCAAGGCCGATATAAGCGGGTCCTCAGGTTCGTCCTCCCTTAGAATGCAAGTTGGAAAGTTTGGACGATTGCGGCTTACTACAGGAACGCGTTGGTTGAAGGCGACGGACCAGCCTTAGTGCATGTTTACATTCGTAGCGCTTATGGAACTCTTTGAACATGTTGAGTCACTCCACTAATCGGGCCACACCAGGACAGGTGACACTGTCAGTTGCTGGCATCAAAACCGGGGCTACTAGTGTGGGACGAGGCTCTGTGAAACAGATCCAGCATGAATACCTATACATAATTAATTCCTGGATCATGGACCTTGTGGTTTGGGACAAGGCAGCGATGCAAAGTCGATTTCACGTGACAGTAAACAAGTACAAAGAGCGTCCAGGGAGTACATGCTCAAACTCTTTGCGAAGCTCTCCTGTAAACGACTCTCGTACGCATGATGTACTGGAGCAAACTGGGATGCTACCCAGGGACCGTTGACCGTCCTTTTCATGGAAATGACATTATGCAAACGTGCAGCTGTACGCAAGTATTCGTCGCCAGATTATCGGTCAGGCCTACCTTGTGAGTCCATACATGTATCGCACGACTCAAGCGTCACACGCGTTGACACGACATTCGTGAAACTGGCAAGATTATTCTTGGGTTTATCCGTTAAGCATTAACGTCCAAGGCAAAACTAGTTGGGAACATATCTTATCCCAACCTCCGGTGCACGCTTTCCCGATCAAGTGTGAGTACACACCCCGTCTCGTTGCACTCTATCTGAAGTATTTCTCGAACTAGGTGTTCGATCCATGTGTATCTTGTCGCCAATGTGCGAAGGCAATCCTATGTAAGTAACAATACGTGCGAAGTTCATCGCAATGTGGATAGAGTTGATTCGGGTCAAGTTCCCCCCCTGAGAGTGACGTGGCTTCGACTCTGCAGCGCTCATGTCATCGTTCGATTGGCACAATGGGGGGTCCCCAAACAGTCTCGATGACATCGGCTCTTTACTGTAGATTATAAAGCTGTCGTAGAAACCCCCCAGATTTCGGTTCATCCTTTCCCAAACCTCATTGCCATCATGTCCAACAGAGCCAAGCTCGAGTCCCTTCTGACACTGGTCAATTCGGCCGCTCAGGAGGCCATTGCAATGTACGAGAAGGCTGGAGGATATGTCCCATCCATCGACTCTACCGAGCCTCACCCCCTGGATGACGCCATTGACCAGGTTGCCCTCAAGAGCACAATTCGCACCCTCGAAGGTGCATGTGCTCAGTTATGCACAACCCTTGCTCCTCCCTCACATACCGCTATCAACGTGAGTCTAGCTATCCCGTCCGTCTTACAAAGGTTTACATATATCTGCTCCAGCTCGTGCAAGTATACGACTACGCATGCGTCCGTGTTGCTCTCCAGGAGAACATTACGAACATCCTCCTGGACTACCCCAAGGGCATCCATGTCAACGAGCTCTCCGAGATCATCAAGGTCGATTCGAAGAAACTCGCTCGCATGATGCGTCTTCTGGCCACAAGGGGTTGCTACAACGAAGGTAGTGCCGTCTACTGACTCAAGCACACATAGACTAACATGTCTATCAGTCGACACTGATACCTTCGCCAACAACCGCCTCTCCCTTATCCTTCATAGCGAGAACCCTGTTCGTCACATGATCAACCTCCACGTCGAGGCATGCGCCAAAGGCGCTGCTGTATTCTACGATAGCTTGAAAGACTCAGAGACTGCGTACTCCTATGATCCTGCCCATGCCCCAGTCATGTTCGCAAACAACAAAGAGGGTATCACTGGGACATTCTTCGACTGGATGAGACAAGAGGTGAGAACACTAACTACACGCCATACCTTATCAATCTCACCTTGACAATTCAGGACGCCAGAAGAGAGGTTATTTTGGAAATCATCTTGATGACTTCGAAATGCTCACAAAAATAATGTAGAGTTATCATCGCTCGATGAGAGGACTCAACGGTATTATGGGCTCTCTTGCAGTCTTGACCCGTACGTCCCTCGGACTTACCCTCCAACTCACCAACTTCTGATCACATCCAAACAGACTTCCCATTCGAAAAATACTCCACTGTCGTCGATGTTGGTGGAGGCATCGGTGCTTTCTCCCTCCCGCTCGCCAAGGCACACAAGAACGTCAAGATCACTGTCCACGATCTCCCTGAAGCTCTTGTTCAAGCTAGAAACGTGAGGAATTTCCCGAACAAGGGCAAAACCAATGATTTAACCACCTTGCCCAGGTTTGGGCAAAAGATTGTCCTGAGGCCATTGAAGAGAACCGAGTCGAGTTCGCTGAACTCAACTTCTTCACCCAAGTTCCCGTCAAGGGTAAAGATATCTACTATGTGGGTCTACCTAATTGTTCTGTGAAGCCGTCCACGCTGACGGTCTCCGCAGCTCCGCAACATTATCCACGACTGGCCTGACCACGAATCCACGCTGATTCTTCGCAACGTTCGTCAAGCATTGGAGCCACATAGCCGTGTACTTATCCGTAAGTCCTCTTCTGTAGGTGCCCGTTGGCTAGAGTTAAGTCGAATTTGATCTAGATGACTACGTCCTTCGCCAACTCAGCCGCAAACAAGCTGAAGTCGAAGCTGATACCCTCGGAGCTGTTGTGGTCAGTGTCTCAGCATCTGTCCACCGAACCAGCCTCTGACTTTCCTGGATTCACAGGCCCCCGAACCCATGCTTCCCAACTTTGGTGTCGGCAACATGCGCATGTACCAACAGGACATGACCATGCTGATCCTTCACAACGCCAAGGAACGCACACTGCAAGATTCTCTGGAACTTTCGTGAGTAGATGCTGGCCCACAGCTGGTGACATGCTCACACACAGGCTTTCACAGGACTGCTGCTGGTCTGAAGCTCGAGAAGGTATGGGATCTTGCAGAGGCCTGTGTCCTCGAGTTCTCGGCAGCATGAGACAAAAGATTACGAAAACGCGGCTCATTGGAGCCATACCCATTAGCTGTGTGTTCATCCACACATGCTGTGTGCACAGGAAAACGCTCTGCGTACGATCTATTCGCTAAATCCCATCATGGTACTCTTCGGCATTCATCATGTACACCACACCAATATCATCTCATGCAGATCAAGGGTAGATAAGAGTTCGATTGAAGTTAGCTCCACAGCGTCTGAACTAGTTTCCACACTTTCATCACACCAGTTCCGATGCTGTCGTGGGGTGAACGTTGCTACTATCAGCCCAACAGAACAGCCCGATGTTCGAAGTTTCACGCACTTTGCATCTTTCACGTCATCTAACGAAATCCACTGTGCGACCGGGGTGCCAGTGATGGTTGATTGACTCCCACCATTGTCAGTCTGAGCCTCGGAGTCCTCAGAGCGGTCCGGGCGTTTTCTCAGTTTATCTTTCCGCGACCCCTTGTTCTTCCCACCAGTATGCAAGGTGAACGGTGTGAGGTCATTGTGAAGTTCGGGTGGTTCATCGCCTCCACCTTCCAATACTACCCATTGAACTCGGTAGGTTTTCTTGATGTGTGAGAAAACGTGAACGACATCTCCCACTGGTTTGACATGTATCACCCGCAATGCTCCGTCCATGCTATCGTTTGAAGAACAGGGGTCCTGTGTCTTCCCGTCTTTCGGATGCAACGGTGCAGGTGGGTTGACCAGTACGTCTCTGAGAAGATCATTGGGTATCTCAGCAACTTTCGCAGCTGTTGCCGATGCACCCGAGATATTGGGTACCGTTGGGAACTCGTGCAGTCCTGCTAGGAGGCCTGGGGTGGGACGTTAGCTCTGTAGCTGCGCGTGAACGCATGAGAGTGGGATACCTCCTTCTGGACGACGAACCAGTATGAAGTATCGCTTGCGCTTGTCCCTCGTGCACCATTCGATCACATTGACAGAATCCAGCTCTTCGCGCGCTTTCTTCCGCTCGACCTTCATCGGGTAAATAGTAACGAGTCCTGTATCCGAGTTGTCGGTTGGAAGTGGTTCACAAAGAACACACAGTTCCTCGATGTCCGCATCAGCTTGACTCTGTTGCAAAGGTTATTAGGATCGCGCCTGCTCGAGTGGGAGAAGTTCTCCTACAGAAACGGGCTGCGTTCTTTGGTACGCTCGACACCAGGGTCTCAGAGCACAGTCTGAGCATGAAGGATCTCTGACTTTGCATACTGTACTTCCAAGCTCGATCAACGCCTGATTGATATCACCCGGCCGTGATGCACCCTCGACAAAAGCTTCAGCACCCGCCCACATTATGTCCTGTGCCTGTTTTCCTTTTGGTGGAACGTACAAGGCCAAAAAGCGGGTCATGACCCGGATGACATTTCCATCGAGCTGGCACAACAGGTTTAGCGTCCCAAAATTGAAACACTTGCATGCATGACTTACAACAGGAACGCACTGGTTGTAGGCGATGGAACAAATGGCACCAGCGCTATAACGACCTATTCCTGGTATTTTGGCTTGCATATCTTTGGCATTGTTGGGGAGTCGACCACCGAGTTCCTTGACCACCTTCTGTGCACCACTGAGGAGACGGGCAGCGCGTGAGTAATAACCGAGGCCCTTCCAGAGCCCATTGACAGTTTCGATATCGGATGCGGCGAGATCTTTGATAGCTGGGAATCTGATTATTGTCAGAAGACTGACCTATGGACAACATCACGACACATCCCCGCACACGTACTTGGCCATCCATCTGTTGTAGTAAGGTATCACAGTTACCACCTGGGTCTGTTGGAGCATGATTTCCGAGACCCAAACCTATTATGAGCGCGTCAGAACCTACACCCATTCCCGAGAATGATCACAGACTACAAACCTCATACGCACGCTGTGCCCTGCCATCTTTGTCCAGTGATGGATCATAAGTCTTCCGCCATGGCATCCCCCGTACTTCGTGTATTCTATCATACCATTCCAAAAGTGACTTCCGAATGGCATCTACACATTTGACAACGTGCCAGGATGCAGGATGCATTGGTGTGCTCGCGTCACTGCCCATTCCTTGGTGTTCGACGGCGTTGGCGGCTGAGACGCGGGCTCGTTTCGACGCGACTTTACGCGTTTGACGCGTCTTTTGGCCGCTCTTTGGGGATTTTCTTGGCTTGGGTGACACTGTAAAAGAGTCATCGGACTCTTGAGCATTGCCGTCCTCTAGAAATGCATTGCTCGTGGTATCTGAGTCTGAGACTGTTTGAATCCGAGGCTTTCGTTTAGACATGTTGAAGAAATAAAGCCCGACTTGCACGTCGATGACCTCCTTTGCGCCCCGAACTAAGTGCTAGCACAGATTGGGAATGCCCCTATGTTTCGTTCAAGTACGTTCGCGTTTTCCGTATTGTATACAGCCTTAGGTGTCAGACATTCTTGCAAATACTATCCTACTGCACATATCGTGTTCTCATTGAAATGATCACGTTTAAATCTCGCACAAGTACCACCATGCTGACCGTGGACACAAATCTCGAAATGCCGCTTTCCGTCAGTCCATTGGTCAAACCAAAAAAAAAAGACTATAATCCTTCGAAGCTCAAATATCCAAACAAATCACGGAATGAGCCTTGTCTGACCACCAGGTAGCACGCTCCTCCTTCTGCGAGCGCGCTCGAGGGGTGGTAGATCGTCTTCGTCTCTCGATCTGATACTGGTATCTGGATCTTGAACTGTTGGTTATTTGATGAGACACTCGATGCAATAATGAAATGCGACATCCACATACACGGCGACCCATCTGTTCCTCCACCATCCTCATCTTCATCCGCCTCGGACGACATATTAGGGACAAAGGACGTTTCAGCACCAGCAGCAGGAGAGTGTGGGATCAAGTGTTTCGGGAGCATCGATCGACGGCGCTGAATGTAAAAAGGAAACGTCAGAAAAAAAAACGTAGGGATCGGTGGAATGGCCGCAGTAGGCAAGGGAGGAACGTGAATGCACCTTGTTGCCACCTGCCACATTGATCATATCTACGTCTACCTTGAACCTCTCTTCGTCCACTCTGGTGCGTTGCTCAACACACTCCACAACCCATGCAATGCCCACTACGAGAGGTTTAGGATCATTAAGCATGCTGCAGCACAGGGAGTACGACGCAAAGAGGTATGAGTGAACGAGAAACCTGGAATGAACGAAAAACTCACCGATACCGCGTCAATGTATGTGGAAGTCCATTCTTATACACGATATGTGTACAGCTCTGGCCAATTCGACCCATGATCTAAACACCCGTATCCAATAAATCTCTGATATTCCTCACGCAACAGAGGTAGGACCCCGCACGACAAAACTCACCTTCGCACCAAGCCCCTTCAACATATCAACAAACAAACTCCCCGCATCGTCTCCCTGCTCCGTCCGTACATCCACAAATATCGCGCACCGCTTGAGCACCTTGAGCGAGGACTTCTTGGTCCCGCCTGAGCCATTCACTGTGCCGTTCGCATTTGCCGTGACAGGTCCAGCACCACCACTTCCGTTCACCTCATTGCTTCCACCGGGACCTGTGCTGCCAGAGCCATCACCTACTGGGCTCCCTTTGCCCACCGCCACACTTGCGCTCCGTAGTCCAGTCCGGGTCCCAGCGACCCTCGGTTTCGGCGGCGTAGGTGTCTGTGGCAGAGAGGAGAGGCTCTCAGAGAGTGCATGCAGCGCCGACGAAGCCGGATTAAGCGTCGAGTGAGGTGCAGCCCGTTGTTTGCCTTTGTCTGCAGCGGAAATGGGTGAAGAGGTCAGATCAATGTCAGGTTCCGCACTCGGTTTCGCGGGAGGTGAAGGTTTCCGCGCGGCGGCACTTCCGCTTCCATTCCCTGGAGCTTCGACCAATATGTCGTGCATCATTGCGTCCTCACCCTCCCCGCCTGTAACCGCGGCCACTTGCAACGCCGATCCGCCCTCTCCCTCCGCCATTCTGTGTTGTCCATGTTTCGTCCCCCCGAGACTCAACCTGGATTCGGACCTACCACCACGCCATCCATGCTTCTCGTCATCCCCCTCGGCACCTGACTTCACAGGGCTGCCCAGGACACTCGGTAAACTGGTCTTCTTACTCGCCCTCTCCCCCGCCTTACCAAAGATCCCAATTGTGCCCCTACCTCTACCCATGGCTGCAGACGAAGCACCACCCCGCCCTCTCATCCTCGCCACAAATGACGGCCCCGACCCTGTGACAGTTGCTGAACGCTTCAATGATGACACGGTGGGGCGGGCGAACGTCGTTCCCGATCCTTGTACTGCCGACGTCGAAGGCAATGAAGCATCGTCTTGGGCTTTCCTTTTCCCTTTTCCCTTCTCTTCAGTGGGGTCTTCACCCTCGCCGTCCTCGACAGTCTCTCCTGCTCCCTCACCCCTGACAAATCCCATGCTCGTGTTAGGTCGACTTGGGGGAGGCACGACCAGTTTCTCCAGGGCGTGCGAGAGGGTAGTGAGTGAGCGTCCCGTTGATGCTCCGCCAAATACAGCAGCACCAACGCCAGTTCCTGAGCCAGAGCTAGTGGACCCAAACGAAAACGATAATGGTTTCAGTTTTCCTGGAGTTTGTGGCTTTAAAGGCCGCTTGCCGGGAGATATTGGAAGAGGGATCTTTGAAGGTGACGACGGCGGTGCAGCTTTCGACGACGTTCCTGAGTTTGTGGACGTAGATGCTGCAGAGCCGTTGAAAGAAGCAGCTATGGATGTGGATGATTTTGCCTTGATGAATAGATTAAGGGATGTTTGTTTTAATTTGGTGGGATCTGGCGGGAGTTTGTGTATGGACGTCGAGGAAGCAGCTTTTTGCACAGCTGGGGGTGGTTTCAATTTCGAGGTTGATACAGTAGTTGATTTTGGCGGGTTAGGTTTCGAAGAGGCGGTCGTTGATGGACAGGGCATAGAACGGACAGCGACCGACGGTCCCGGAGCAGGAGGAGATTCACCAGGCGCTGTCAAACAGAATGCAATGTCATTGACATTGACATCAGTCGAACGACTAGAAGGAACGGAGATTTAACAATGTTTACCTCCTAATTCGTCTCCAAGGGTGATTACGGTCTCCTCACCCTCATGACTCCCACCTCTCACCTTCTGCTCTTTCATAGACACGCTCCTTGTTATACGTCTCGGACCTGGGGGTGCAGATGGTCCCCGCTTGGGTTTCATAGCGCCAATTACGCTTGGACGGGGCTTTGGTAGTACCCTCGGCCGAGTTGTAGGCTCTAACTGTGAGTCTGACGTGGTGGTATTCGACGAAAGACCAATAGAGGCTGGCTTCGCGCCCTCTGAGCCCGTGAGCGGCCCATGACCCGTCTGACTAGCAATTCCCGCTACGGTCGCGGCCCTTGCTCTTCCTTTGACCTTCTCAGGGACGGGCGGGGGAAGCATGAGTTCCATCGAGCCGCTCGAAGGGTTGGTCCTCGGACGAGGCAGACGGGATTGAGAAGTTGTGGACGAACTTGAAGCCGCGGAAGCTGGTCGTGAGGTTGAGGCTGCCGACGAAGGTCGTGGTGGCACGTGTGTAGTGAATGGTATCGCCTTTACCGTGTCTGTTGAAGGGGAGGTCGTCTGGGCTATTAATGGAATATCGATAGGTGAGGTTCGGATTTCATCATCAGTGTCCATAGCTTCACTTAGAGTGTTAAGATTTGATTTTGCCTTCAGGGTGCGTGGCACGACAAAAAGTTCATAGCAAGAGGCGGACAATCAAGAAATAATGTAAGCACACATGATTTTAAAATGGGATCTGGGTGTGAATTAGACGCACTTTTAGCAATAGAGATTGTGTCGCTGGTAGGCGGTCGACGAATGGCGTTGGTGGGAGAGGCGTGAGGGGAGACATGGGCGTCGTCATGGGGTAACCCGACCGTGTAGCAGGAGTGGTGAATCCGCGTGGAGTGGCAAAATTAACAGTGTAATTAAAAGCTAGGTCGGCTCGAGGAGTAGCGACTGAGACGCCGGCGAAGTGCGCGGGGCCAGGTGCTTCGTCAGAGTCTATATCCATTGCATCTGGGTCCGGTGGTGGTAGCGAGGGCGCACGTCTAATTTCGACTGATGTCCTGCTTGGTGAGCGTTGCGGAGAAGGTGGTATGGCCGTCAAATCTATTGCGCGCACATCACTCTCGCCTTCGAGAGGTACGGATTTTGCACGCGGAGGGAATATGGAGGAAGATGCTATCTTGGTCGGGGATGGCATCGGCCTCGTAGATGCAGCGCGGACATAACCTTTCGACCGATGTGGACTAGAATCGGGGTCTCGCAAAGGCTCATCATACTCGGTATGTGCTATGTCCCTACGACCAAGCAACCTCAAGGCCTCAACCTTTGCACGTTTCGGCTGACGTTCGCCATTTGGACTTGCAAAAAGAGGCACTGGGTCTGTGTCCGGTGATGCCCGCTTCTTCGTGCTTGTGGCCTGCGTGGCGGTCTGACGCTCCGTCTTTGAGACCTCGCCCTCGTTTCGACTCTTCCCCGGAGAAAACTCTTCTTCTTCTTCCTCGTGTCTCTGTGCGCGAGGCGCGCTCGTGTCCATCATCTCCTCTTCCTCCTCTCCTTCCTCTGCATCGTGTACTGCCCCTTGTGCTTGTGCTTCTGTTACCATACTTGGCGCCGACTCCACGTCTACGTTTCGTGATTGCGAGTGTCCTGATGACCGCGGATGTGACTGTATTTGTGCTGAGGAAGACTGTGCTCTCAGTGCGCGTGCCTTCTTTGCATCCTTGAGCGGTGAACGGGCGAGGGGTAAATGCAGGATTAAATCGGGCACGTTCAACTGTGATCGCGTGCGTTTCTGAATCGTGGATTCACCGGTTTCGTTCCTATCAATATTCGTTGGTCCACGGTGGGCATCTGGGTTTGCCGGTGTATCTGAAGCATTATGCAACTTTGCGATTCCGTCGCGGTTCGCGTTGTCCATGGACAGTTGCCACGTACTAGCGTCTTCGTCGTTGCCGCACGCGACGAGCTGGTATCTCTCGTCGCCGTTTTCACTAACGAACTAGCGCCTGTAGAGCACGACTGGGATTCAGGAAATATGAGAAGGATTCAAAAGAGGCGTGAACTCAAAGGACAACTGGTGGAATCGCGATCAAGAACCTCACGAACCCCAAACATGTTGATTGGATCAACGTCACATGCGAGGTTTACTTTGACACACGTGACCCACGATGGTGTGGTCTCCGAATTTACTCCGAATCTTAACGTTTCCGCCCCGAGGAGGCTGTCTTACGCAGTGTCTATGGGAGAATAATACTGTAAACCAACTTTCTGGTATTTGCTACAAACTTCGATCGAGTTATATGCAACTGATATATAGACAAGCAGCTGTTGCAGTCAATTCAGCTGT
>MU120976.1:0-68861 GCA_014904835.1 Paxillus ammoniavirescens | reverse complement strand
ACTGTAAACCAACTTTCTGGTATTTGCTACAAACTTCGATCGAGTTATATGCAACTGATATATAGACAAGCAGCTGTTGCAGTCAATTCAGCTGTATTAATTTACCGCCACCAATTATTCTGTGTCATGAATGACTTCGTATGAAAGCTTGCTGTATAGACGTTGTGAGTCCAGGGAACCAGTCCCACTGGGTGTAGACCTGTGTAGACCCGAACGGCTTTACGACGCGTAAATCCCGTGATCCTGTGTCTGTACCACCCAGTGTTATATAAAACATTCTAACCACCTCAACCACTTGTTCCACTCATCTGACTCACTCCTCGGAACGCCTGAGCCCTGCGGAGCGCTGAGGCCTGAACGTTGAACCATCATACTGTACAAGCACTGGTATTGGCAATGCTGGCGCCTCCCCCTAGTCAAGGTGAACCACAAAGCGTTGTTTATCCCAACAAACTCAGGAGCGCGAATTACCTTCACCCACCAAAAAACTCGCAGTCGAAGTTCACAAGTTGAATGTTTCCCATGAACCTAGCTTGACCATAAGCGCTGGAAAGCCTTCCCACATAAACGTGAAAAAACTTGATAGGGCGTTGACGCTCAGGTACCCTATAGCCTCGCGATCGAGGAAATTCTGAGCGCCCTGAAACATTAATGCACCGATTCCACTGGTTATCGCACCACTTGCATCCGAGTGCGAAGCTGTACATCACCTTGTAAGTCCGGAGAAATGTAGAATTCTATGCGCTGCCCGAAGACTCCTGTGGTCTCGCTACGCATCCTCATATCACTGCAATCGTACTTACACAGGCCCACGGCGCCCGACATCCACCTTCTCCCGGAATGTCGAGCTGCCCTAGTCTGTTAAGTAAGTACTCTACTGGACTATATACTGACCTGTCTCTTTGATCACGTAACGTGCATCCCTACAGTGTCAGCCTTCAGCTTCAGGTACATAATACGGGACAGCTTCTGCTGCGGTGGATGCAACTGAGTTACCAAGTATGTTGATGATCGCACCTTGGCATGTCAGAGTACTTACTGAATACATGTGCCCCGCTCTCAAGTCATGCCCCCTCATATCATGCAGTCCTGAGAACGTTCTACTGCGCCATAGGAACGCAAACCTGTGCTTGTGGAATAGCATGTGCACTATGTCGACTCTAACGGCGTCCGGCCAGCCCTGGCCCATCGTCGGCTTGGGTTGGGTTGGTACTTCGCCGCGACGTTACATATACGTCAGGACTACAACTTGGTCCGAGTCAGGCAGCTCTCTAAGTACTGTATGAGGTGGAATAATGCGATGGTCAGGCACCGCCCTTGCTACTTATGCCTACGTCGGACAAGGGTTCCTACTTGTTACCAAAGGAACATATATTGCTAAACTCTTTCATGTGTGAGTTTTCCAAACTTATCCAACTATCCTCATAGGAGTTGATCTGTGTTGATTCTGGTCGGTCGGTATGCCATTGACAGCGTGATGCACAAATGCGCATCTAGGGTTACGGTTTTATGTGGATTTTCCCCGCATGTGGCTGGTCCTGAAGTAGTTCGACAGACACGAGGATATGATCCTAGTCCACAGATACTATTATTATGATAAGCTGAGTTGTTGCTGAATGGCAAATCCTAATGCTAGTGATGCGACATAATCTCGACTGATTGTTATGGTACCGCTCTCGGCTCAGAGCGCTTGCTGTCCGGCGAACTATGTATAAGCCGACCAGTCGGGGTGGTGAAGAAGCCTGGCTCAGCCCCCAAAAAAAAGCAAACTATTAGCTCATCCTCCAATATTTACGTTCTTCAGAACGTGTTGTACAGACTGGTGTGTGTATAGCCTTGCAGTTTATTCCCTTCCCGTATGTATGACCGCTAACCACAGGGCTGCAGTATTACGCCTTCACGTTGTCTCGTTGACTTGCAAATGTACGCGTCTGTTACTGCGTGCCTTCTTCCGAGACTCGTTCACATCTTCACGCAGCGCCAACGGCCTTGAAATGCACGATATCACTTCCAACGGAAGCACGTTCGGCGTGACGGGGAGGGGTGCAGCGCCTTAGAAGCCCAACGCGTACCAAACCCACTCATCTGGAATTTCTGATCGGCGAGGCCGGGCAATACCATTTCTTGTTAATCCAGAGATTCTTTCGAGATACGTCATCATCATCAACTGGTGGTAACCGCACGAGGAAAGCGGTCCTCAGTGTCTGGTCAAGTTCGATGACCAGCGGGCGCCGGCCACCGAGTCCGTGGTGTCCGCAGTGGAGATAGAGAAAAAGGTACTTGGCGTGACCCTCCTAACTCTTGGAAGGCTGGATTTCCGAGGCTCATACTGGAATCTGAACGTGTCCACTGATTGTTCGAGCCATCGATCCGTGATGCCGGTCGTTTCGCAGGAGCTGCGGAACTTAGACAACCCTTGGCCGTTGCTTGGGGTTCGATGCAGGCCCTTTGATACATCGCCTCGCGGTTTTCGTAGCGGAGCGTCTGTGACGTGGAGTGGGGAACTGATTCAGAAGGGCGGAGCGATTGCCAATATTGGGAGTGCTGGCGGGCGTAACAGGTAGCTATAGGAGAAGTTAGGAAAATTTTACACCCCCGTATACCAGTTGGAGTGCCCCAGATCTTGTGGAGATTGCCCTTGCATTGGCGACGTCTTCGTGGCACCTTGCCACTAATATGCATACCACCTAAGTAGCCCATACGAATGCGGCGCCGCCCACTGAGGTTGATGATGGAGGGCAGCTTCAACTCCAAGCCCTCCAGAAGTTTTTACATAAGGCGGGGCCACCTTCAAGTTGATGCCAAAGCGCGCGACAAGTGACCACAACCAGTGTTATCTGTGGAGATTGTAGCTCAAAAACCAAAACATGCAAAGACCGTAAAATCCTACCAGAGCCTCAACTTGAGAGCAACTTGTCAACTTGACAAGTTAACACGAGGCAGTCATACTACCATTGCCAACTTCCTATTTTGTCACTCTCCGTCCGCCTCTTGCACACGTTATGGACTTGTTATGGGCGTTCACGGCCTCACCACCTATCTGCGCGAGCACCAACGTGTTCTCGGAAAGACCATCCAGTTCCCCCTAGCTCATGATTCCAACAATGGGACAGCGACGATCGTCGTTGATGGTTGGTCGTGAGTGACATGGCTTGGGGCCAGTTGGATTGTGGCGGAGAACTCAGCCTCGGACTTGGTATAGGTTCATCTACCAGCTTTACGAACAATCACGCCTTCCTTGGGTATACGGAGGAGAATACAAAGCATTTGCGCAATGTGTCGAACAGGTGGCAAAGGCCTGGGTTGCAATAGGCCTCCAAGTCTATTTCGTGTTCGATGGTGAGCGTCACATTGACCTGCAACGATAACTTCTATCTTTCTCACTAATCTGTCACGGTTAGGACCTTCTCCAGAACTCAAGATCCCGACTTTGATCAGCCGCCTCAATCGTACGAACATCGAACGTTCGTTACTATTTTTTCGGACCTCTTCATCCTCCCGATCAACACCACGCTTCCTCCATGAAAATCGCATCCTCCCCCCACTCGTCCTTCAGTCGTGCATGGTAACATTGCAGGAACTCGCGAGGGAAACGTCTGCGCTGCAGGTACACTTCGCTGACGAAGAAGGAGATCCGTACGCAGTCGAGCTTGCAGGACGGCTCGGAGCTTACGTCGTCGGCAATGACTCTGACTTCGTCATCCTCAACTCTGGCCAATATGCAGGCTATATTTCGATAGACGAAATGCTGTGGACAGTGCCATTGCCTGCCGACCAACCTGCGACTGCAAATATGGACGGAGATGATGGAGGCTTTCAGACTGTGGTGAACAACAAGACTAAAAAGCGACCCGTGGCTGCGCAACAGCAGACGGCACGAGGACTAATTCCACCAGAGAACACACTGATAGCGGACCTTACCCTCTCCGTGACAGTCTATACCCCATCGACACTCGCTTCTCACCTGAAAATACCGATCACACTTCTTCCATTACTCGCTTCATTAGTGGGAAATGATTTTTCGAACCTTTCATCCACTCAGCGCAATGTACAATCTTTATTCTTCGAACGAAGTCTCACGCTTTCACAACGCGTCACTCATGCCGCCAACACTCTCTCCACCATTATAAATTCATCCACACTGAAGCGTAAAGCCAGGCATCAGGTCGGGTCGGTAATGGACCTGATAGACCGTGCAGTGAATTCCCTGCTCATTCGCTCCCCGAACACCCTGGCACCAGGCGAAGTTGATGCCATCGTGGACAGGATTGTCAATGCCGCACTCCAGTACGCCATTAATAAATATGAAGGAGAGTTGTATGGCCCTGCCAGCTTGTGGCCAACGGAAATTTGCGCACTGCACGGAGATGGTACTTGTCCATTGCCGTCAATTTTCTCCCGAGCGCTTTCACAAAGTCAAGAGCCCGACAACAACAATCCCGGGGACAGCGTTTTATTGAGGCTGCGCACAATGTACCTGGAAGCTTTTCGCTCAGGGAAGTTGCAGCCGAAACTCACGGACGTATTGAGCACAGGAACGTTCTGGCCTAAGATCTTCCTCGACAACCCAGACGTTGAAAATGTTGCGAGATCCATCGGCCGACCCATCCGGCGTTGGATATATGCCTTGCTAGAAGATGCTGTGGGACTTCCGGAAGCGCCCGCAGAGGAGCCTTGGATAGAGGGTGGAAGTGTTTTTCAGGATGGCGGGGAGGATGGAGAGGATCCCGACGAACTCATCGACGTTATCGAAGAGGATTCCTCAGATGATGAAAATGTCGATCTCCTCGCTCCACTGCGTGGCGAGCTTCAGCGCTTACATGCCGAAGAAGACTCTTCCGAAATTCCCACGTCAGCCTCTTCTCGTTCCCGGTCCCGACCACCTTTAAGTCCCAAGTGTGTCATCGAGTACGTTCGCCGCGGGTCTAGAATAGCCCCGGAGGAGGTACCTGTCCCGGACCTCGCGGTACTTATGATCTCGTCCGGCTTCAGCGGCAACGTTGATCTAGAAGCCTGGGTACCGGTCCAGCTTAGAAGTTTGAAGGAACGGATGGCACTGTTCCTGCAGATCTTGGAGAGTAACGTTCCTGCCGTAATGGAACTCCCTTCGGAACGGCTTATGGCGGTCCTCGTTGTGAGATGGCTGGTACATACCCTCCATCTTCGTGCCGCAGAGAGCGGTATGAACAAGGAGAGGGAGAAAGAGAGATGGACACACCAGGAGGCTCATACTTTCCTTACATTCTACATGACGTCGTTGACCCGAGATAGCGCGGCGGAGCGCTCAAGTAACATCGACGCCAACGTGCCAATAACTGATCGAAACGTACAGCTATTGGCCCAGGTTCTAATGGCGATCGAAACGATCCAACTCTTATCGCAAGTGCTCTTGCTGTCGGAACGGGTGCCAGCCAACGTTGAGGCGCTTTCTGGGGTGCAACTCCATTCATATCTGACTGGGACTACCCCTTTGCCTGCGAATGCGCTCCCACCGGGCTTGTGGGAAGCCTGTGTGCCATCACTAGAGGATGCATATAGGGTGGAGAAACAAAAGAAGGCGAAGAAATCGAAGTCGGAGCAGAATAAGGCAGTCTCCAAAGCGACCCACAATGGAGCGAAGACAAGTGGGCAGGGTTTGTTTTCGTTGCTCGTCGACCAGGAAGCTTGAGAACAATGGTAGTCGGAAATCATTTTGTATTTTGGTGCTACAATGCATCTCTTGTGTCCAACTGTTTCGAAACGCGGCTCAGTGCTTGAAGCATAATGGATTTCTATGGCCATTGAGGCCAAACCCAGTTGCAATTACTACACTTGACAAAAGCTAAAGGCGGCTATGCAGCATATCCTGTATTCATTCTGGAAGCGGGAATCCCAATATGGAATTTTGGCTCCAGGCCTCAGGTCAGTACTACTTGCCAAGTTGAGTGCTGTGGTACACTGGCGCCAATGCGATGACAAGGCTATTCCAGTCGTGATACAACTTCAGAGGCGCGTCTGTGACTCTGGGTCTATATAATGGTATGTCATGGATCCGAATCTGCTCCCCAACAAGCGACCCAACCGACTCAAACGCACATCAGCTTGATACATTACAATCATCCCTCACTCAACCATGCCTCAACACAAACCTTCTACTCGCCATGGCGTAGCTCAAGCAGACATCGTCACCTACCGCTACGGGGGAGATATGATGTACGTTCCAGTGGCACAAAACTACCCGGTCAGTTTGGCACTCCCCCCCGTATTTGCGTGACATTCTAATTTATCGACCTCAGCAAGCACTTGCTTATGCTCGGGATGCATTCTCATCGTTAAAGGGGCACAAAGACTCCGCTATCACGTTGTCTCTGAACGTTATCAACGGAGCTCACAGACAATCTGTCGGGATTACCGCTGCCGCGTGGCCAAAGATAATCTTGCATCTGTCGCGCTACGAAGTCATCGACATACACACCACCGTTGACATTCCCAGTATCACCGTCACCGGCACGAGCGAATGTGAAGCTGCACCTCCGTATCGAGAACCTGATAACCACACGTACAACGAAAAGGCATCGTCATACCCTACGTATAGAGTTTCGCGGCCTCGCTCCCCTACACCTGGGCCCGCCGGAGGGAAGCTGAGTCCCCAATGGCTACTTCAAAAGCTCCATGATTCTTTTGGCAACTAGTAGTATTATAGATTGTGATTCAATGGGTCCTCTGTGTACGAATAACTTCCTCAAGTACTCTGGACGATTTACAATACCCTGGTTCATTATGGAAACCATTGTTAGAACTGTACCAATAGCTTCATTTGTATCGACATTATGTTTTAATTCGATGTATCATGTAACGATCTTATGCATCTTGTTACACTTGCAATTCTACTGCAGTATATATCATATCTGAGTGCGGCCTGATACATTTTATCATCAAGTATCTGAGATCTACTGTCAGATTAGTATCGTATATGATCGACAACATGATCGAATGAAATCGTGACCTTGCTGTATCCTTAGAGTTCATGTCCCAAAACCAGGAACCTGTGGGGTAAGGGTCTGATCTCGATAAACCCTCGAGAACCTAGCATGCATACCCTTGGCCATGCATCGACGATCCAGTGCGCAGAGGGGTTCATACCGGCGCTGCCCACAATCGCTGTGGTGATTGGGCCTGTGCTACTGGATACTCAAGCGCCCACGCCTGAGTACGCTACATCAGAGTGAAAGTCACAGCAGTACATAGGAGAAGCCCACTGCGGTTTCTCGACTCATCTGGGCGTTGATAGGTTTGAACTCCGCGGTCACCGGAAGGCGCCTAAAGAAGGTCTACGCTACCTTTGAGGTTGCCACAGGTAATGCATCCCTCCACTTGCTGTCGATATGATTCAGACAGACTCACCTTGAAGCCTAAGGCCGTGACTACGCAGGAACATGGGAGAACCACATAAATTATTTGATCATTGCAGTGGCAAGGGGGCCGCCTACTCGCGACTATACCTCAGAAGCGCCTTACTCCGGAATGTTGCGTTGTACTGCAGCAAATTATTGATATCCCTGACCCAGTCATCCTCCTTTCCTGGACCTACACCTTCCCCTTGTCGCCCTTCCCCACCAGGAGAGATGGATGACCGATTGATGCATGGAACAGGGTAGGGCGATGCCTGCACTGTGACCGAATCCCCCGGATTTAGTACATGAGACACACGCCCGTCCATCGAAACACCCGCTGCAGCACGGCTGCGGTCGCTAATCTGAGAACAAAGGACGATAAGGCCATATAGCCCGACAGGCTGTGGAGACCGAGATAGGACGTACCTGCAGAGTCACAGAAGATGATGACGGGAATACTAGTGGGCGAAAAGATAGGCTCCGGGGACATATGGGGACGAGAACTACAGCACTCAGAGATGGATGCACAATTGGCCCACCCGCTGAGAGCGAGTAAGCGGTCGAGCCTGTGGGCGTGGACACGATCACGCCATCAGACTACTCCAACATCAACCCATGTTTGATAGTACGTCAGTAACACGTACCACTGCCTCCGTCAGATGTTGACCATCGACGTAGATGTCGATGGTATTGAGGTGAGGGCTCGAACCGCGATGCAGCGCAATTTCGTTCATCACTTGCCACTCTGATGCTGCGAAACAGGTTGCATGGTCAGGGCACGATGACGGTGATGTTCAGGTTTAGACGGCGCACCATTTGATCCTATCTTACGCGAGTCTTTATCGTAGAAGGTACACGAGAGTCGCATTCTGTTCAACAGAGTTGCCTTTCCCTGGAAGACAGCCTCAAGACCCTTCGCAAAATCATCTATGTCTGTGCCAAGCAATGCCCTTAGTCTTAGCGTGCTGCAGGACACTGGTAAGCTTACGGAAAGGCAGCAAGAACCCTAGGGTGCCCATAGAGAAACTCAGCACCGGTGGGACGGCTCCGAGGCTGAACAGCGATGCTGCATGCAAGATGGTCCCATCTCCTCCGAGAGTAACCACCAGATCTATATTCTCCGACCGTGGTCCCGGCCGCCAAACCTCTGCTCCTTCAGGGATGTCTGGTCGATCCTCTGCGAACACCTTGACACTTGGGTATGTCTTTTTTAGATGTCTACCACGCGATGAGAGTCAGAGAGAGTTGGTTATGAGGAAATACGAACTGGAGAAGCTCGTCAATTGCATATATGACTGGCTCTGTCCTGAGCTTGTTGACGATAAGGATGGATCGTGGAGGGTACGAAGCATCCTGTTGGCTATGGTTTTAAGTGTGAGCGAGGCGCAAGGGTGTGCGGATCAATACGAACGCTTGAGCTGGGGCCGTAGAGACCGATGATATCCCTCTAGTCCGTGTCGGTATCGACTTGAGTAAATTTCTGGGATGAAGGCGACCAGTGTAATGCTTCGAGGATGAGGCTTGGAAGTGCAAGGAGCCTTGCAGAAACGAGTTGTGCAGGGCACGCCGAGCATGACACACGATATTCATGATGGTGTCGATGTGGCAGGAACAGATATGCGTTACTCACACACTCACGGCCTGATTCTTCCACAAGCTTGTCGAGTGCTATGAGAATTTTAAAATCCACCGAATTTTGTGTGATCATAATTTTCTACCATGGACTTGGTGGCGCCGTGGCGACCCGTGTTGCTTCACAGCGTACCGCTGAGTGATCTTGAGTGATCCTCATGAAAGCCGCATCAGCCAATCTTACTGTCAGCATTGTCTCTGCTATCCCTGCCAGGAAAACTGCAATCAATTCCCGCACGCAAGCTTGAGACCACGTTGGAGAAGTTTACCCAGCTCATAATATTGTGGGATGGTGTAATTAAGCCCACCGTGCCATAAACACGGCTGTTGTACGTTTCGCTCCTCCTCGACTCTAATGTATCCCAACAACAGACTTGGACATACTTCCGGAATCACTCTGCGTGAACGTTCAGCGACCGTTCCTTTCCTGCTTTGAAAATTGCATTACTCAAGTTTCCCAAAAACTATGCTCGTGTCTCGCTCAAAGTTTCCGCCATGGCTCTCCTCGACTTATTTCTGCACGTCGGGAGGAATCTGGTCATCTACCTAGAAAGTATCGATCACAAGACGAACTTTGGAATACTAGGCGTGGTCCTAACAGCCTGCAGGCCCTGCACGCAGTCGAAGAGAAGGATCTAAATTACATCTATCCTTCAAGTCATCGGTTGGTGCACCTCGAGATCCTTGGACACCGGGATGCGCGACCACGGAGACCTTGGTAATATCCTCGATTCCCGCAACGGAAGGTGAAACGGCGTTGAAGAATTCGTTGCGCTTGGCGTAAAGTCGTACGCTGAGGGCACCTGCTTACCTCCAATTGATACCCGACTGACCCAGTCTCAATTACACCAGACTCATGAAACTATGCAGTGGCCTGGTCTATATGCTGCCGTCCTGCTCATCATGACAGGCATGAGGCAATTCAATCTGGATGAGATGCCACTACAAAGTCTTCTGGAACTGCGTCACCGTCGAAGTGTGTCGGGATAAAACGCGTTCCAACGAAGCGAGGCATACCACAAGTTAGATTCCTTCGGGGCGAAGCCATCGACCAAAAGTTGATGTTAGCGATCTCAAGGTTCTCAACTCCCTCACCCAAAAACTACGTCACTTGCCTATTGTTTTTTGAATGCACGCTGAAAGCTTCTGGTGGGTGACCCGTTGCAGCTTTCCACTAATCGACTATCGCATTGACGGGGATGCTTGTCATTGCATCAAGTGTGGCCACAGTGAATGATGTATTACGATGACACAATACTTGTAAGGCACGATGGCCGAGCGGTCTAAGGCGCTGGAATCAGGTTACGTAATGAAGTATCCAGTCCGAAAGGGCGTGAGTTCGAATCTCACTCGTGTCAGAAACTTTTTGTTTTCTTGGAAAAAAAAAGTGATTTTCAACCTGTCTTCCGGTGGTTTATGTAAATGTGTACCCTTCTACCACACATCCCATATCTACTGTGTGTTACATGACCAAGTGAATTAAGGTATCTAGTGTAAACTATACATCTGGCTCTGCATCCGAGTCTGGTGGTCCCTCCTTCCACTTCTCCCAAACCTTCCTACATACGTTGCGTGCTAAAATAAAAGGTTCCGGCGAACGAGCCTTCTCCCACATGCGAAGTGCGAAGTCTCGCTGGGAGCCAGACTCAATGCTCTGACCAAAGATATCCATGGCTTTGAAGGTCGGAGCTAGGAGATTGCGTATAGGCTCAAGCAGCGGGGCGAGTGGTGGGGGAAGTGGCGTGAGCCATGAACTGTGCCTATATCACCGACCACCGTCAATTCTTAGATTACAGAATCCAATTAAATTACGCACCAAGGAAACTCCGGCCGCTCGGGAGGCAGTGTCTCACTGGTCATCACCCTGTCAATCTCAATCCGAAAGAACCCAGAGTTTCCGCGAGCAGTCGGGATACCCTGTGGTCGCCTCTCCGCCCACTCCGCCTCGTGCCGCCGTTCGAAATTATCTTTGTAGCGCTGCCAATTATCCTGAGACGCGAGGTTGTGCGACATCAGGCCTAGTTTCTCCTGCGCAGCCCAGCGGCTTCTACTTGTCCAGAGATACCACCCCTCCTCCCAGTATCTCGTATCCTCATCGGATGTGGATGGTGAATCAAAATCATCTAAGTGATGTTCACTTGTAGGTTGACCTTCTGGGGGGAGGGGGAAATGGTCGGTTTCCTGCCTTTTCTGCCCCGTCCGTCCATGAAATATGAAAGTGGTCAGTTCGTGGGGGAAGACTTTGCGGAGACATATTGTGCGACAGTTGGGCTCGCGGCCTTCGGCTCTTCCAAGGGAAGTCTGCGAGCAGTATGTGAAGCATCTCTCGTCGATACCGTTAGGAGCTCTCCCTGTTCGTATCGGTCTATTAGGTTGAAGCCGCTCACATGCTGCGGTGAAGTACAAACCGGGCGGTTGTCGAGTCAGAGACAGCCAAGGTGTCTGCACAGGAATTCGCCTCTGTGGGGACGGAGGATGGGCATTTGGAGAGCTCTCAGGTTTTCCACCCTCGTTACTTTGTGAGTCTGTCGAACTCATAAGTCAGGACGTGGTGGTGGATGACAGCATCGGGATGATCAGGCAGTGCAGCTTGCATTCTGTTCGGCTGCTCGGCATTTTCAATCGGAGTTCAGATACATCATTTATAAGCAACTTTTTTTCACTTGCTTTCATCACCCGCGTCGTATGAAAGATCGCTGTCGCAGCATACGCACAGAAAGCATCTCGCTTTCACATTCTCGCTGTGGGGAAAGTCCCCGGAGACACAGAGTGCCGCCTTCTCACCCGGAACGGAAAGCGCCCAGCTTCAAATTTGTTGAGGGGGGTGAGATAGGCCGGGCGAAGCCGATTTTACTCGGCCTCATTTGCATGGGGCCGGTTCCGTTTGCCCACTCTGTCGCTAGCTTGAAGTCGAACGGCTCTATCACCGGCGTATTCATGCCAAGATATGAGCATGTTTGCGCTTGAGCTGTTTGATGAATGGCTAGCTCTTCGTTGCTCATGAATATAGTTATGCGATCGTTGGTGTTTACCTTTCCGGTCGCCTTCAACTCAATGGGGCTTAATCTCATCCGACGTGGACCTCTGAGTTATTTTTTGCTCTTTGGACGCTCGCCGTTCACTCAAGTATCGCGAAGTTGCCGGTTGCGAGGTTAGTTTGGTTCTTTATATTCCAATCTATGATGCTTTTAAACCAAATGGTTTGAATTTCTTCAAGGAGGATACCTTTTGAAAGGGCGTGCTCCAGAGATTGACACCTCTGATTCGATCCTGCTCCTCTTCGTATCCAGGATGAAAATGCATACTCACGGCATTATCCTGCAGGTTCCTTGATACCCCCGAAATTTCGACTTGGAGAAGGTTCTGCTTGTTTGCTGTCACTTGCATTAAGATGGTTGTATGGGACGTGCCCCTGGACCGATGTAATGTACAACTCGTCACTAAATATACATGTCAGTTCCATACCCTTTGCAACTGCTCATGAGTCTCGCTGGCATCCGGGTTTCCCAAGTCTGAGAATTTCAGCTCCGGTATTGAAGATGCTGTACTATCATTGGACTAGAGTTGCAAATGGCATTTCAGACAAGAACACACCACGTCTATCACTACTTGTAGTCCGAGTACTTCTAGAAATAGTGTCTATGATATGGTTCCGAGGTTTGTTCATAAAAAACGGTGCAGTAGAAGCTGCAGGAGTGGCACACATGTCTAACAAGGGTGTTTGGGGCATAAGATGACCCAGATCTCACAGATCTCGCTGAATGAGAAGGTAGAAATGAGCGCTGAGTGTGACTTTGGTCTGAAAAAGGCAATCACACTGATTGGAACTCCGCACCGTTGTGATCTCACCCCCTACGTCGGAGTAGATAAACGGCAGCTTTGCCGCGTGTGACAACCCGTGACAGGGCGTTCACTGGGGGCATAATCATTTTGTTGAAAAAGATTCTGTGTTGCCATCATGTTCTCACAAAAATAATTTTATATATTCTAGACCAGCCAGCCAGTCAGGGGCCTGGATTCGCCATGTTTTAGGTACATTGTTTTATGTAGGCATTCATTTTCTCACAATGTTTTGTCTAGGAACATTGGCTTTTGCCCGCGGTGGTTTACAAAACTACTCTACTCATTTACAGTCATTTGCATATCGACATAGCGCCCTTGCTTCTACCAACACTCGGAGTTTGAACTCGGAGATGTTCGGCATCGTTGCCGCACCAATGTTACCGTTTCCTCAGACTCCAGATTTCGAGTTCCGATGCTGTGCTAATGTGATACTGCCAAATTAGGCAATGATCGAAGTGTTGGAAAAAGCCCAGGACGCTACATCGATATGCAAATGACTGTAAACTACCTTGCATTGCATTGTAAGCCTGCCGGTGCTCGTAAATCCTCACCAAAAAAAATCAAGCTAAATGTCAGCAGCAAGGTGAGACAGTTTAGACACTATGAGTGTCGTGCCGAGGATCTCAAGTTGTGCAGTTGTGCAGTTATTCATGCATCTTTGAAAACGTTTGCAACTCTGGTCCAATGATAGTCGATAGCGGCTGTCTCGTGTTAGCCTGCACGGCAAATCGGCTCCCAGACGGCACGGTATAAGGTTTTCCGGCTGCGACGGCAGGCAATTAGCAGGGCATTTGCTGTTTTTTTCCCTGTTCTTGATGACGGCGTGTATCGTTCGTGCCGTTTCATTGGAGGCACATAAAGCGAGCGTGATGGCAGAGGGACGTCCCCTTAGCACCCATCGACTCCCCTTTCTCTCCGCGACAGGTCGCCCATATGCCCTGCCAGGGAAAAACAAAGCCACAGTGTTCTTCTGCTGGTCCTGCCCAGTCTGCTGCCCAGGATCAGTCTCGGGTAAGCGTCGTAGCAGACCTCATCGACCTGCCAACTGTGACCCACGTTTATCCTTGTGCTTCGTAGAATATCCGGACTGATCTCGCCGGACAGTCAGAGGGTGTGGATCCCTTAGTGTCACACGCGCGTTCAGCGGTCCTGACACCCGGCCTCCTGGAGGCACTATGGCAGGCCAGGCTCGAGCTCGCCATATTCGAGTTGGAACGCAGAGCGGTATGTGGTTGCGGTCCTCTCAGGAGACGTGCCAGATTTGACCCATGTCGTCACGTCCGCATCACTAGCTTCCGGTGTTGAAGGTGTTCAATTACGTGCCATCGTCGAACATGAGCTGGCATCGTGAGGATGGCCGTTCACACGCACTACGAAGGTGAGGTGCTGTTCTATATCCGGTTTCTGATCGAACGTCCGCTGAACGTCTTCGATAGCCAACTTGAAGCCCATTCGATACGAGGGCGCCCTAGGTACTCTGACCACGCTGATAGCATGGCTATGAAGCTGATAGGTGTTCCTTCGTATCCATAGCGAGGTCCTCGGCATCCCAATACAGCCCCCGGCGGCAGAGATGCCGCCGGAAAGACGCATCGAACAAACACACGGTGGTCATGTCGAGAAGTTCCCTTCGGGCGGCGCGTCGATTGCCACCAGACCAATCCAAAGACTCGAAATGCGCCGCCCATGGTTCAAATGGAGAGGGCCACTGCCCGCCAAATTTCAGCGAGTTCCCGTTTTGGGTAGCACTGTTTTTGCGCACAGATATAACCACGGAGGGAAATGGACGACGCGTTTCTGGGCGCGGCAACGCAAGCGTGGTATTATTCGATGGACAGAAGTCCACTCTTCTCTCCCTCCCAGGTTGTCTGGACAATGGAGAATAGCAGAGGGTAAAAAGATTCGGACGTGGTCAGGACCCTGACATGGTCTTGCGCCGTTTGCAAGTACGGATTGATGCGACATGATCGCCTACTCGTTGGTTTATTGTTTGAACACATCCTGTCATCGCCTTTATAAAATGTGGACTCACAGGTCCTAGACATCATACTTGGGAACACGTACAGCTGCAGATTGTGACGCTCGCTCGCATCGTTGGCTTATCGGACGCCGTCCTGGCTGTTGAGTCCACTGGCTCTGTAGATCCCTGTGCTACTAGTACCTGTCGATTTACGTCCTAAGCCAATAATGTCAGTTCTCCACTGGCACGCGCGCAGCCGCACACCAGGTTCCTTGCACTGACAAGTTAGGAACACGACTCGGAAGCGACTCTGGCAACTGATCGCGACGCGCTTCGACGTGTTGTCACTGGATCGTACAAAGCACGGCGTTATGCATATCCGCAAAGGTGCAGGGCATTGGAAGGACTCACAAAGATAGATGAACCGCGTGTAGGCTTGTACCTAGGGACTTCTACACGATCACGATGTGCAGCCCTCTAACACGTGTATGCTGGCCCTCATCACTTAGGTCCTCGTGTCTTTCACTTCTCTCTCAGTTTGCTTTATCTCCCATCGCCCCATCGCATCCAGTCCCTGTGTCGTGCTCATCAACACCAACAATGAACGACACTCGCGCTCGCAATCCACTGAACCAGCATTCGTCCGATGACACTGCAAGGACCATGAACCCTACGACCTACCATCCACCGAGTCTGTCCCTAGGTACACCAGCGGGTATCTCGCCCCTCAAGCTAAACTTTTCCTACCCAATCCCGATCCCGACCCCAGCGATGCGTGTCCCACCACCACCCCGACAACAGCCCGCCCTGCCCAATGGAATGGAGTATGCTCGCGCGCTCACGGGTCTGTCCACACTACCCATCAGGGAGTATTGGGAGCTTCGGAGAGAGGTCGATCTTGAATCTGTACGCAATGTTTCTTTGTGGAAATGCCATGACGGGAGTTGATAGCAGGAACGGTGCAGCTTGTGAAACAGTTGCAGGGTACGCAGACGCAAGTGCCTGCGAATGATACGAGGGAAAATGGGGTGGCAACGACTGCGCGGTAAGCGCCTAGAGGTTGGTGCGAGGACAAAGGGCTGACATCAGGACGTGCAGAACCGAGGAGATAAATAGGGCGAACCTTGTGACAGCAGCGCCGGAGAAGTGGTGAATGAGTCTCCTTTGTCTTCGTCGTGATGAGCGATCACAAACACCCAACAGTCATCACAGTCCAACCTTGGACGGACGGGCTGAGGGTCAAAGAGCAACAATCCGAACCGCAAGCGCGTAAGACACCTTTGAAGAGCATCACCAAAGTGGTACTGACGGCGGTCGTGCATAGGTCCTCCTCCAAGAGCCTTAGAAAAACGAAGGCTAAGAAAACCACGTCAATAAAGAACGGTAGCGGCTCGGCATGGGATCCAATCATCCTCGAGGATGATGGTGTCGAGATGAGCACTCCAGCAAACTGTGCACCGTTGCCCCAAGCAGAGGTGGAAACACCAGAGCATCCGCAAGCTGGGCCTTCCAGCGTGAATCCCGAAGCCTCACCCCCTGCCCCACCCGATGCCAACCAAACCCAGTCCCAAAATACCGTCACGGTTACGAGCACAACTTCCTCCGACAAACCAGGCCAGCTAAAACTGCGAATCACGCGTTCTAGGGCCAAGGCCGCAATTAACAACCCCACCATTAATGCCAATCCGGCACCAACAACCACGAAGACCCTCTTACCTCGGCACACGCGCAAACTCTTGAACCTCCAGCACAAGATGGGCTGGTATCGCTCCTTTGGGTCCCACGAACTCGCCTACCCACACGAAGTAAATGATCCACACATCGGAGATATCTACCTGCACGTTCATCCCCCTAATGCCCATGGTAGTCACCCGACGGCTGAGGTTGCTGGCGTCGGTACCAGCTACGTCCCACCTGACAGCCGCGACAAGACGCAGGTGTGGGTGCGCAGACAAAAGCGGGGGATCGTACAGTGGGTGAGGGCGAAGCCGAACAAGGATAGACATCCACTGAGTGAGCTTGATGGACGATTTCTTGTGTTGGATGGTCGGGGAGAGCCTAATTGGATTACATGTTCAACGCTGGCGAGGAGGATTCAGGCTGAGAAGAAGAAGGAAGACGGGGCTTGACTCACTTGTTTGAGAACCCCTGATAGGAGTTGGTTATACGTGGTGGGTACGACTTAACATGCAAAGATGGATGTGCGAGCTGGACGTTGTGGGCGAAGTGCCGATTGAAGGGTCCCGTTCGACCGACCATCACGTACGGACGGCCCGATGATCAACAAGATCCTGTTTAATTACAATGTACCCCATGGCCTCCCGCCACCTGCGCGAACGAGCATGGGTCAACAGGGTGGCAGACCCATTTTCCGGCTGTCTTGATCATTTTTAAGATGTTGTGACACGAACTTGGACCTTGCATGGGCCTAAAGCAGATCAGCCTGAGGGAGAGAATACCTGGTGTGTGTGCGCACACGTCCGTCGGGCACCTGCCAATTGGTATTACTGACTGACTGTGCATGAGCAACAAGGAATATTTGGGACAAACTGTCAGTCGTTCTCAGTAACCTTCAATCAACAGGCCAGCGAGAATTCAAACCAAGTAACCTGGTTTGATTTCAGCCCAAAAGCTTGGTTTGGAGATACGACAAGAATATTGAAACGAAACAAATACATAACGTCTGTTGGATCCTGAGATGTGTTTATGAAGGTGGAGATGAAGTTACCAAGTGTTTCACGGTGAGAAGCAAGATTTCTCCTAAAAGACTATATCTATATCATCACCCCTTCAATCAATATCCATGCCAGATACACCTTCGCCTCCACCGCCACCGCCACCACCGCGTCGACCACGACCACCTCTCCTTCCTCCGCGGTACCCCCGTTGTCCCTCTAGTCGGGAGTTATTCCGTTGATTGTGGACCTTGGTGGTTGTCCCTGGAGGTACGACGAGCACCATCGCCCGTGGATCAGATTGCATTATCGAGTCTGAACGCATTTTTCTGTTTATAGGATTCCTCAGTATTGCTTCTACCAAGTCCAACAAAACGAACTCACGATCCTCCATCATTATTACCTCCCATCAATACATCGACACTCCCATTCTCGTTCACAACATCCACGCCACCGAGCCTCCCAGATAGACCCACTGACTGAACACCTACGATGCTGACGTGCAGTACACGGCCGTCTGCGGGCTGTTTGTCAAATTTCGACACGGCCGCTGCCGCGTGGGCTACCTGTTTGAAGGTGAGTCGAACAGTGACATTGTCAGATGATTTGTTTGTAGCGAGTTCGGATGAGACTATTGGGCCACACCGCCGGAAGATAGCCTGTGAAGGAGACAGATAAGAATTCAAGATCTCTAACATAGCAGAGAAGAAAGTTGCTTACTTCGACATCAGCAGCACTAGTCCCCTTCACGAGACCCTCGACCTGTACAACGTTCCCATTCGCCCCCGTACTAGCACCCTTGATACTAATTCCCCCAGCGGCAGTCGCTTCCCTTAGCGCGCGTTGAGCGAGCAACGAGTCAGGCTTGCGAGGTACTGCAGCGGAGGAAGTGAGTCGCGAAGAGAGCGATGGTTTGTCTGGGTCTTCGTAGAGATCATGCGACCACTGTGCGTCTGGATCACCTTTTGGGGGACGAGAGGGGCGGGCCTGCATCATAATACGAGCGGTATCGAAGCATGCAGCGGCGAGAGTATTTGCGTGGATGGGAAAGTAAGCAAGGATAAGGATTCACATTTTTTTTTCAACTGCTTGGGTCGGAGTATTCGAATCGTATAGTACGCACATAAGGCGAAGCACGACTTGATGATTTGGGGCGGACTGGGCCACCCTCATTTGGTGCTGAGAGACGGGCTAGTAGTGACATGCTTTGTTCGGGATTGGGATGTGGAACAGAGGACGGGAGTGCAATGAGGGAGGAGGACGACACAGTACAGGAGAGACGCGGTGTTGTGCCAACAACTGCTGTGTAACCAATTATGGCGGTCGTGCTGTGTGGCCTTGTTTGGTTTGTGGCATATCCACACACACGTCAGGCGCGAGGAAAAACAAACGAAGTCTTTCAGCGTGTTGTGCCATTCACTCTTGAAGCTTGAAGCACCCCGAGTTTTGCAGCGCCAAGGTGAGTACTGGTTTATTTGCCCGTTCTTATTTCCAACTCTTCGTCGACACTGGCTGGTTCCAAAATCTCGTGGTAACATACAATCGCAGAAACTCGACCCAGCAGCAAAAGCCCATAAGTAACTCCTCGCCGACAATTGGCCACGCGAAACAAGTTTGTCCACGTTTACACCTAACGAACCCTCAAGAAGCTCTCCTTAATCGTCTCATTCCTGCTTTCAACTCTTATCTGACTCGAGACCAAACTTGACACAATGGGTGGTGCTGGTGCGTCCCTCTTACGGAGTCTTGTGCGATTTGCTGACGTCTTACTGTCACGGTGTTATTATTTCTTCTAATGGCCGACATGGTGCTTGGTACGCATATGTGGTGCAAACTTACGGGCGACGCTGTCTGTCAATGACGACTGCCGTGTTCTAACCTTGCTGTATTTTGTCTGCGGTCTGCATGTTTGGTCGACGGCTTGATGACATAGGCTGGTTATTCCTCTTCTCGGTCCTCATGGCCGCTGGGCTGCTTTTCACGATGGTTTTCTTCGTAAGTGTCTTATCCATCCCGCGACTGCCCGGGGATTGCGGTAGCAGCCCAAGCAGGGAATCGAGCTTATTCCACCTTCCAGATAATCATGTTCTCCGACCTCGAATGCGACTACATCAACCCAATAGATCTCTGCAACAAACTCAACCAGGTGCGTTGACGAGCCAGTCATCTTTCTTATGCCGCAGATTACTGACATGCGGCTTGTAGTTTGTTCTGCCCGAAAACATTGCACACGCTTTCCTCACCATCCTCTTCCTTCTTTCGGGTCAATGGATCGCTTTCTTGCTCAATCTTCCTCTCATGCTGTACAATGCCAACAAGTGCGTTTCTCAACTCTTCACTCGCGCGTTCGTTCGGTCTCTCATACATTGTTTTATTGTGGAAAATCAGGATACGAAACAAGAATCACATGTACGACGCTACCGAGATCTTCCGCACGCTCTCGGGACACAAGAAAGAAAGCTTCATAAAATTGGGCTTTTACCTCTTGTCGTTCTTCTATTATCTGTATCGGTGTGTAGTCGTGATTGGCATCATTGTTGCTCCCGCGGCTAATCGGGTGAAACAGGATGATTGTCGCACTCATCTCGGAGAGCGAATGATCGCCCGGCCCTCAATTCTTCCCCCCCGGTAGGTCCCATGAACATGCGAGGGGGGGATTGATAGGACGGTATGCAGCGGGGTTCTTCCGTTCTTATCGAGAGAAGTGCGTGGTGGTGGGCATCGAGAGGAAGGTGGTTGTTACATAGGGATCTAATCAACTGTATGGACTCTGCACGCTTGTCGTAACAGAGTCTCGGGTGACGAGTTAGAAGAGGAGGGTCTCTTATGATGTATGTCGTCTCGTTCGGCTCGGTGCTATGATCTTTTTCCTGGTTCAAAGTTTACAAGTTTGAGAGTTCTGTTGATCATGAAGTATGGTTTGACTGGCTTTTCCGTGGAATTGATTCTGAACACTGCCGTTACATCGACGGTGCTCGTCTACCTACGTTCCTAGATCAGGCTCCAGAGATTGTCGTCGCCGGGCTTTTACCCGGTAATGAATCTGAAGTGCTGCAGCGCTGCCCTTTTGTCCGCTCGATGACGACCGAGGAAATCCTTGCGAAGCCATGCCACAGTCACTAGTTTTATTTCATCTGATTGGCAATACCCCTGCAATTTGACCGTAACCTGGCTCCAGAGCAGGATCTTACACTGCGTCAATGGGCATGCGTCGCTTTAATTATCTGAGCAACTTTTGGGAAGCTTAACAGCGCTACTGCACCTCATCAGGCTCGTGCCAGATCATTTGCCTAGCTTCGCCACTGCATTATTGGAAGGCTCACCATCTCGGACAGGATAGGCAGGTCAAGCAGGTTGTTTGACCATCTTTAGTGCCCGCGTGCCCCTCATGCCGTCGTCATAAGGGTCAACACCGTATTGCTGCACGGAAAATGGGGCGTAGTGAGGATGACGGAACGAAGGACGAGTACTGTCTCGGCCAAATATCAGCCTAGGCTTGAAATTCAGATTTTGTCACTTCATATACGTAAGTATAATCCTATCATGTGTGGCATTTTAAACGGGAATGGAGAGATCAAAGCATGAGTCCATAGAAGAGAGAGATGGAATACAAAATGATAGCTAGAACACCACTCATTAGATGAGTGAGCCCCTGATGCCATCACCACGCCGCGCAGAAACTAAACCGCGAATAGCCACAACTATGATAGCGAAAGTGACGAGAATCCTGAAGGGTTGGGTTGAGTGAATATTTAGCTAGGCTGTTCGACTGGTGTTCCGCTCACCAAATCACCCAGGCGAAGCCCTCTAGGGCATTTAGTTGTCCACAGTAAACAAAAACCGTTTGGTTGCTGCGGAGCCGCAGTGAGATTTGCGAAGGCGAGCAATCGAATAGAGATGAACTTGCCTGCAGTTCAATCCACCGCCGAGAACCGAAGTGATACTAGCTGCGGCCGCGGTCCAGAATATCCACGTGAGAAGCAAGCTGGATCAAACATCAATTAACTAAGGAAAGGGGACCCTGAATGCTCCTTACAAGGCGATGTGGGACGCGACGCTGTTCAGTACGCTTGAAGACATGGCGAAGAAGATGAACATGTACAATCCAGACAAGACGGCCGTCCATATAGAAGCGAAAAGGATGAAACGGGTGCGATCTCGTTCAGCGGTGTTAAAATAGTTGGAGTGTTGGTTGAACTGAGCAGTAAGGAATGCAGAGATAGCGAGCTACAAAGCAAGTCAAAAAGACAGATTCTAGTCGTTGTTCACGAACATACACACCTCAATTACACTGAAGAATACAAGCAGGCCGAACACGACTGCGGAGCTGTTGTTAGAGAGTTATAGGGAGTGAATGGGATGCTTACTGGGGTGTCCCCGGCGCATATGGTTGTCAAAAGCCATTTCGTGAGGGATAGAGAAGAATATCCCGAGATCGTGAATTCGTGCAGAGTAATCGTAAGAGGGAAGGGTTATAATTTGGCGCCACTTGAACCACAAGTTGAACATGCCTTCCCAGTTCGGATGTGACGTGACGTCACTATCCGGATAACGAATGATCGCCGTTGAATGTCCACTCCACTATTGTGGGGGTCACGTCGACGAGACCGACTCATCCCCGAGGAAAATGGGCGGGCTCTCCTCCGTAATACTCAGTGCGCTCGATTCTAAGGCTACCGTTGGACTAACTTAATACCTGCGTTGGAAAACCGGGGTCCGGTCTGTCCACATGATGCATGTTCAACGTTCAGTAGTGCAGCCGACCACAAGACATGCTTGCGCAACGTGCCACCGAGCATCCATCGGAGGGGCGCGAGCTGACCTATGGAGCTAGTCTTCCATATGGGTCACCTTCCACAGAGAACCATGCTCAATAGCACGGTGATCGCCGGAGCGTTTATCACACCGAGAGCACCCGCTGTGTGGGTGTGTCGGTGAAGAAACCACTTATAGCTTATCGCAAGGCACTGAACATGGTTACTTTACAACTCCTACGCAGTTACAGTCCTAAACGCAGTTTTTCTTGTGCACTTTCCAGTCCCCTACCTGGCATTCCTTTGAACAATACCTAGCTTTCTTACACTTTCCGCACAAAGAAAGCGAACTACCCTCCTTTCCGCACGCGTTGCATATCTTCTCATCGCCAGCTGCATCTCCCAGCGTCCCCACCTTTTCCAAATATGAAACGGCGAACAGGGGGCTAATTGCCGCCCTAGTCGCGTATGGTGCGATGGGCTTGAACCGCCGCAGCAACGGCTCCGTCCCAACTCCGACACCACAGGAGCAGAAGGGGCTTTGTGAGCCAGCTTTCGCAAACAGGGGAATGGCGTTTTGCGCCAGATATTCGCATGTAGGTTTGTGTGTCCAAGTCCGGCATCGGTCGGTCAACACCGGGAGGAGGTGGCGCCATGCTTCTGACTCCTCTGCGTCGGTTTTTATTACTATGACGTCATGGACGTTGAGCTCCGTAAGCTTTTTTTCAATAGTTGACGTTCCGGGTGTGATCCAAGCGTCGGCGAGGACTGTGTGCGACCCCACATCTAGGCGGAGGTCAGTGACGAAGATGAAAACGAGGACCTCTTGTGTGGAGGTGTTCCGCAGCGCGAAGACAGATCGGCTTGGATTGCCCTCAACTCCAGCAACGGAGAGCAGAAGGGTGTGAAGGGAGTCTTTCAGGCTCACGAGTGTGTCTTTGACAGTGGGAGACTGCTTTTCGCGTATGATACGTTCCCTATTGGAGAACATTAAAGAGACATGAGGAACGAGCCAGTTGAATGCTCCTCGGTTCCTGAACATTTTGAAGGGCGGGCAGCGGTCCAGATTGATACGATGGACGTTCCGTAATACCGGGAGCCCGGCCTCCAAGACAGGAGAGAACTTCTTCTCGATGGTATGCTCACTCTTGACATCTGTGGACAACGAAGGAGGTATGATGACCTTTGGTGATCTCAGTTCCAGGCTCGTATACTAAATATGTCTTCACCCTTACCTCAATGTACATCGACTTGCGAGCGATGCGGAGCTTCGCGTTGGCTGCGTCCACGGGGAGCGGGAAGCCGATGATCTTCTCATATTTCCCGATGCACAAACGTGTTTCATGCGCCGACACCTGTGCTACGCTCACGGCCGAGCCGGCTGCTAGGGAGGCTTGACCAGCTGGGTCCGTAACATCTACGCGTACGGTGAATAAGCGCATTTTTGAGCAGGATTCGTCCATTTGTACACTGACAGCCCCGCCCTTAACAGCCTCTGGTGCCGACTGCGGAACTAGACTGGTCGCAGCTGTGGAAACAATGTTTGGGGTAGGAGGTTCTGCGAGTACGTGCACATATGTCGTGTCCTCGAGTTGTGCTGTGAACAGTGACAGGATCATGCCTAGTTTGGACAAGAAGATGCGGGTCATGTTTGGTGTAGAGCGGATGGACAACCCAAGAGTTGCGTTGGAAGACAACATCAACGCAAATGACGGGACGGAGAAGGAAACGACCAATGGGGAAGAAGTGGATTCTACTTCCTTATCTTCCGCAATGGTCGCTCTCTTCCTCTCCCCTGTTCCAGTGACCTGAAGCTTACCATAGGTAGCAGAGATATGCGCGAATATATTATGTGAACTCATGTCCCTGATGTCGCATTGAAGGATAGGGGTTCCCGCTTCACGGACCTCAGCTGCGACAGCGGTAATTTTCCCCCTGGGCACCACGAGGACGACCGTGACGACTGCTGGAATTGATTTCCAGCTTTGAAAGATTGCAGGTTTCGTCCTGGCACGGAGATCTCGGATATACGACTGCTCCATCGAGGTGAAGGTAACGATACCCAGGAGGTGGAAGTGACAGCACATTTCTTGGTAGTAGTTCGAGCCCACAAGTAGGGAACTATCATGAACGACTTTGTCGTCAAAATTGTCCATGACTTGGGTCCAGTCCGCTTGGACCCGAGACTTGATATGGTGCAAGAGTTGCACGAAGCTCCGACGGGTGTAGTGAACGAGATCTGCATCTCGAAGTGCACGAATGGGTGAGACGGACATTGCCTTGAGTCGCCGCATCATGTTTTCGTCGGAAAACATCTTCAGGTAGATTCCAAAGAGTAGTCCAGCGAGTTGATCGGGTTGGAAGTGCAAAGGCTGATCGTCACTAATGGTCTTCCAAGCAAAGCGTTCGTGGTACTGAGTTGGTTGCGATGGATGGACGACTTGGAGGAGAGTTTCGTGGACGTTTGAACGTGTCGTGAACTGCGAAAGGAAGGCTGACGGGATAACTCCAAGGAGAAGTGACATGGTTTGCATGTCGCCACAAAGCTGTTCTAAGATGCCTTGTGAAGGTGTGTCCCCCGATGACAGTAACGCTTCGGTGTACAATGTCGTTGAAGACGATTTAGCGAGGAGAGGGGTGGTAACCGTCAAGAGATTTAGGAGGCCAACGTGATCAGACACGTTGGAAGTGTCGATCACATTGAAGGTCGACGGGGCGGGAGAGGTCGCGTCCTTTCCATACTGTTGTTCTTCGAATTCTATGGTGGAGGATGTCCATGGTGAGATGTGGACTGGAGTAGTTGTGACGCCATTGTCCTTCATGTAACAGAGCGCGTTGCAGAGCATCAGCGCGTCGCCGGCGAACATCCGGATGAAGAGGTGGGGTGATGTCGCGGAACTACGCAAAAAAAGCCTTATGACCGCAGCGCACCATTGGGAAAACTGGGTGCGTGCTGCTTGTACCATCTTTTGTATCAACACAGCGTTAGGCTTGGTGGAAAGAACCGAAACATTGGTCGCGAAAACCTCTGCGAGATGGTATCCTGAAACGGGATCCGTTCCATAGTGAACGGCGAACTTCTCTCCAGCCATTGAAAAGGCGAACGTGGGGTTTACGAATGTAGCATGATCTGTGCTATGCAAGCCATCGTCGGTGACTCCAGTTGACCAGAAGCTGCGGAACTGCATGGCAACTGAATTGAGCGCAAGGGGAGCGGCAGGCCCTGCAGATCGGCTGGACGTCGCGATTAGATCGTCGCCTAGTCTCTCTCTCACTCCTTTCATTCCATCCAGTAATTTTTTCTTGAACTGTTCGCGGCACTCTGGGTTGTAGTCGGCTGTGGCGAGGTACAGGCTCCAGATTCGATGGAGTTCGGAGAGTGTCTCGCGGTTGCACACGGAGAGAAATTGGGAGTATGAACCGGCTTGCCACGATTCAAGATCTTGTGCCAATGTCACGAGCTTATGACACTGCTTGATGAGCAAGGACAGCGAGTTTTGATCGATCATTAAGTGATGGAAGATGTTCCATATCACGTCCAGCCTGTCTTGTGCGCCATCATCCGCCAGGAAGGTGAACAGCAAGGCGTTGCGTGCTAGTGCAAATGGTAAGCTGGAGAGATCATGAAAAAAGGGTGCCCGTACCGAGGACAGCAGCTTCTATATCGCAGCAAGTTATATCAAGCTTCTGAGGTTCTGTTTTTGCCAGTCAGCTTAATGGGACCATAACCGACGAGAGAACCTCGTACGCACCGATGGTTGAATCAGTCTCGTTTGTATAGACGGTGTACAGAATGTGTCTGGGGTCACCACACGCCAGGAGTAGGATGTTCGCTTGTTGCTCAGGTGGCAGGTTTTCGGTTAGCCGTATGGCAGATGTGTTGCCAGTCGGATAGAAGAACGTTCTTCCGCGAAAAAACAAGGGGTGCGACATCTTTGACCAGGAGATTATTAGCTGAGGGGTGAGATAGCTTGACGGTTAAGCTGAAATCCTGGGAGGATGGGATGAGTGGAAGTCACTGTCTCTCACCTGTGGAAAGTGAATGATGGAAAACAATGGGGGCCTGTTGCAATTGTGCACTGGCGCAAAGCTTATCTGTTTATAAAGCGAAGGTAAACAAAGACGGTGCCCGATCCGCGTTCTCCAAGCCTCGAGGAATCAGAAACGTGGCGGCCGGCTTTACCCCATAACTTGAAGTTCAATGAACAGTCATCGTCCGCATCTGGCATTTTCGTGATTTGGATCCTTCCATATCACAACAATGTCAGGCCCTTGACCACATTCTGTGGAAGGGGGGATTCGGGAAACAGCCTGAGGTTGAAGAGGTGCTCGAGCTCAACGCGGTTTCCGACTCGGACTCGGTCACGTGAAAAAGTCCAAGGAGACTAAGTAACACGAACACGACTAATTAGCGGTACCTACACATGCGCGCAGGAGCGTCAGTAGAGGTAGCGGAAGCCCTTGCGACGGCGCATCGCCTCTTCGAACGTGATACGTTCTAACCTTGCCGCCTCCTCAATACGCTCACGCTCAGGACCCTGCATCAGCTCCAACTCTAGCCGATCCATCTGCTTGTTCTCGCGGATCAGAATCTGTCGCATGACTGGAGTGATGGATTAGTACGTTCGGTGTATAATAATCAAGCCTTGAACTCACGTAGACCTAAGAAGGTCGAGAGTACCAGACTACAGAGTGCGATAATCATAGATTGATGATATTCTGGACCCCAATTTGCTTGCCAAATGTATGACCCCATCCTTTGGCAGGCAGTGAGTAACCTATTAACCTTTCACATTGCGTAAAGAAGGAATGTCGCACAAGTTCCCAAGGTTTCCGAATCCATTGACAAGACCTATCGCCGCGGACCTCTTTGCGGGTGGGCGCGGAACGGAATTTGAGACCCATGTCAGTGTCAGAGCAAAGCCTATTTAATCGTGCATTCAAAATTGCAGAACGTTTCGAGTATCGAGACGTACCGCAATAACCAGAAGACATCAGGAACAACGAGAAATATCTTCCGCCAGTCGACATGGTGGCCAAAGAGATAATGTAACCAATGATGACGGCCCACCACCAACTTGCCATGTGGAAGAAACGCTCCCCAGTTCGATCTGCGGGGCCTTCAGATAGGGATTTCATTGACGTCTGACTTGTGCTTCTTACCACAATGCCATGCGTTGATCACGCAGCATATTGACGCATACACCCACGGAGGACTGCGCCGATTAAAACAGCATAAAGAGACGAAAAATATTCGGCGTGTTGATGTACTCACGCAGCCATCAGGAGGGTAATAGTGGTGTTGTACCCAAGAGTCGCTGTCAAGCTATCGCACGAGACATGAGTGTCATAGTCCACTACACGCAACGCAGAGGCTCACGTCGGGAAGAAGTTGATGTAACTCAGTCCGAGGAGCTGAGAACAGCTCATTATCATGAAGATCCAAACCTTATAATCGCGGATGGCGAGCTTGAAGCCATCAAGGATTCTGTTGGGTCAGCAGTGATCAAAGTTGGGGATATAACATCGAAGCAGGTCGACTAGTCAGTGGAAAGGGATTGACAGTCCTCCCGATGAAGACGCACGTCGTATCCAAAGAGTCCTGGTCAGCCTCCCCTGCGTCTTCTGCGAGTCTCACTTGCGCCAAGTGGCGTTCTGCGGGGGACAACCATCGGGTGTTGTGGGGCTGACGATGACACAAATCGGTCAATAGATGTTCGTTAGTGAGCTCTGAAGATAGACACTCACGAAGTCCGGAAGGAGCCACCTTCAGTCAAGAGAGAAGCAATGAGCTCCAAAATACCATTAAGAAGCCATGTACGCACATGGTCAGTAGGCCAAAGAACATTGTAATAGCCCCCTATATGCGGTATCCAGTCAGATGGACGATGGCAACCAGAATCATAAGTACCTCGATGTAGAACAACCTGGAAGTTATACAAATGAACCATGGTCGTGGGCGGTGCTCAATGAAACTACTCACCATCTCCAAGCAGCAATTCCTAGTTTCCCTTCCATGTTTCCCAGAATCCCGGCTGCTATCCACTAAAGAACGGATAAGACGAAGAGAGAATCTCGCCCGCAGGTTAGACTTACGCTACCGAATGCATTGGATATCAATAACCCGACATAGAATACGGCGGATCGCAGCGCCAGTTCCTGCGAATGAGCGCACGTGTAAGAGATAAACGAAAATGGATGGAAACGTCAGGCTTACCTTTCTTGTATACCATCTCGACAGGAGGTACATCGATCCAGGGTAGAAGGCCGCCTATTTTGGTGAAAACTGAGCCAAAGTGCAAACGGACTATCGGAGTCGACGTACTTCGGGTAGTCCAATGAAAACACGACAACCCATGATGCCGGCGAAGTTTTTCGTGACCTGTATGTAGATGTCAACGAAACATGACTAACTCGGGAGAGACCTGACGAACTCCGGTCAGCGCGCTTGTCAAACCCCAGCCCACAACGCAAGCACCGATGTAGAAGGATGGTCTTTAGACAGTGCAAACATCCTCAGTCTGTACATAACGATCAATTATCTGGGCTGAACAAACCTCGATATATATCCTAAGATCTGCACTCCTGTTGAGTACGAGTGCAAGGTGGGAAGCTTCATATCAGCTTACCATGTTAGAGGGAATCTGTGCGGGGCAATAGGATGCATACAAAATAGCAAGGAGTGAGTCATATTGAACGTCTGGAACAGCGTTAAGGGTGGACTTAAGGACCAAGGTCTTGATTACCTGTCATGTGTAGATCCGTCTCTAAACCCTTGAGTCTAGCAGCTGTAATAGCGACACGCTAGAGGTGAGATGACGTTGAAAAGGTCAATCAAAGCGAAATCACTGTTATGAGCGGGCTCACATCGATATAATTCATCAAATAGATGATAACAATAGTAGGCATCAACCTCAAGTCGAGTTTGCGAACTAGATTTCGCTCGGCCGCCTTTCTGTTGCCCTCTGCGAGTAGTACAAAGTCATCAGGTGCTGGTTGGATGCCGACGACGTTTTCTGAGAACGACTCAGACTTCTTCTCGCCGTCAAGTGACATCGGGAAAGATGAGTTACAAGGTGGCGGTAGTGAGTATCTCACCTGCACTAAAGGAACAACCCTTATATACCTGACAACCAACGGTTCCACTTCCGTGAACTCATGACCTGGCAATGTCCGTCAAGATGAATGAAGTTTCCAGACTGCAGGACGGGAAGATCCAGAGATCCAGATCACACCATCTGGTAAATTATGCCCCGCAGCGCTGACCATCCAATTATAATCCGCGACCCTAAATGGGAGGGCTCGAACGACAAATCTCAGTATCTGTCAGTTATTCATATCCAATGCGAGTATCGTGGGCTAGTGACCTTATCCCGGGTGGGTCAAAGATGGAATGCGGGGCGTCCCGGGCGTCGACAGGCCCTCAGGTTTCAGGAGTCAGGTCTCAACCTCATTGTTATCATCGCCGAAAAGACCCAACCCGAAGGGCTCATGCGCCAGGAGAACTATAATTGAATGGTCAGACCTCAGGTACAAGTCATCCAAGACGAATGAACAACAACACGACTCACCGAGATTACCTCTCAGGTGGAGCAAGGTTCTATTTTGCCTGTGTGAAGACAACAACCAAATTCCACGTCTGCGGTTGTATCGATGTAAGTGTTCGTCTATGTTGGTCCCCGGATGCCATAGTACTTCCTCGTGGCCGGGATAAATGCCCGTGTCAGCTGCAGGTCCCCCTTCCCTATTGGTAGTTGTGGACGCGAATTGACGTGGCTGCAATTGCAGCGGTGGTTGACCGCAAATGATCACCTTCACAAAACTTTCATCAGGCACCAGGGAGACTCTCAGTGGAGGGGGGTGTACATTACGGTAAAATAGACACGATTGGTGAGCGCTTGAGCCACCAATCATGATCATGGGATTGGAGTTATCACGATCCGGAATTGAAAATCCTTGGAACTTGACAGCTAGTGGCAAAAAGCATGTAGAACTGAGAAAACTGAGAACCTATCGGACCAGCAGACAGTGGGACCCAATCTAAGCTCGACAAACTCCAACTTGAAATCAATCTTGACCACCTCCCCGATTCCCAGCCATTTCGTGGCTCAGCTGAATCTGCGGCTTTGACATTTTTGACATTCGAGATGAGGACGAGAAGATCCTTGGGCTCGAGCCTCGGTGCGGTCAACCGCCAGTCGGAGGTCTGGCTAGGTCATCACAACAATGGGCCAGTGAAATTCAAGGAAAAAGGCCCAGGAGTCTCGCCGGTCGTCACTGTGCTGGACTTTCCGGAATATTACTAGTGTGGTGCTTACCCAACTGCTGGCAGTGCACTGGCAGCACCCAGATGTGATACCTGTGCTGTCATCAGCTATTGGTGAACATGACGCCAGGGAAAACTTCTTACCAACGCATGTTTTTTTCGTCCTCAAAGCTCCAGCGTAGAAGTCGGGTCACTCGTGGGCTGGTTGTACAATTGTCACGATTAGGCTGATCAAAGTGGAGTCGTGGAGTCGTCTTTTCTTGGTCTTTTCGGACCTCCGACTTGGTGGGACCCGCTACACACCCAGAAACCACTTCGGAAATCGGAAATATTCTTCCAATCGTACTACGACGGAAAACCGGAGTCCAGTGCTGATGTAGTACTAGTATAAATAACGGAAACCCTTTCTACGCCTGACAGCCTCTTCGAAAGTAATTCCCTCCAATCTTGCAGCTTCTTCGATCCGCTCACGTTCGGCTCCATGCATAAGATCCATCTCCTGTCGCTCCATTCGTTTGTTCTCCCGAACAAGTATTGTCCGAACAACTGTTAATTCGATTCAGCGCAGAACGACTTCCGGCCAGGAAGAGTAATGATTTACGGAAGCTGAGGAAACTTGCGAAAGCCAGCGCACATAGTGCGATTATCATGGATTGGTGGTATCGCGGGCTCCAGTTTGCTTTCCAGATGTATGATCCCATTCTGGGAGGATCAGGATTGAGCAGAGATTGTCAGCCAAGGGAGGCGGCTTACAAGTTGCCGAGGTTTCCAAAACCATTTACGAGTCCAATGGCGGCAGATCGTTTGGCCGGAGGTCGAGGGATGGCATTGGCGACCCACACAAGTGTGAGCGTAAAGCCTAGCAGTCGAGTCAGAAATAAACCGTTGAACGACGAGGCTGTATGTACCGCAGTAGCCAGTAGTCATTAGGAACATCGAGAAGTATCGACCAGGGGTCGCCATCGTAGACAAGGATATGATATATCCAACCATGACCACCCACCACCAGCCGGTCTGGTGGAAGAATCTTTCACCGGTCCTGTCTATGAACAGGTGCGAGTTGGTTAACAAAGTCATAAGTACGGCTGAGAGATTTCTAACCAGCGTTCCATGCGTTGATGAGAGTAGAGATTGTCGCAAGTATCCACGGTGGACTAACAGACAGAATAAGCTGCTAAGCAAGGTGTATCAATGCAAATAACGTACGCAGCCATCAAAAGGGTAACCGTGGTCGAGTAGCCAAGGGTGGCGGTGAGCCTGCCATGCAAGTGAGTTCCCCGAAACAGTGAGATCTTAGGTCGTTTACACTTACGTTGGGAAGAAATTGACAAAGCTCAGCCCTAGAAGCTGAGAACAACACATGAGCATGAAGAGCGGGACCTTGGGATCCTTGATGGCCATCAGGAATCCCTCAAAAATTCTACAAAAATAATCAACATGAATATCTGTTTCGGCATGAGACTCGGGTAAACTAAGACGCACGACGCTTCCTGAGAATCTTGATCGGCTTCGCCAGCGTCCTCCGCGAGGCGGACCTGTGCGAGGTGTCTCTGCGCGGATGTCAGCCATCGCGTGTTGTTCGGCTACAAGAAGACAAAGAAGTCAGGCCACTGGAAGACATGCGCCATCAGGGAAGCGGGGCGTACATAGTCGGGAAGTAGCCACCTGCGGTTCTTGGGTAAGGATGGAAGCACGGAAAAGAATAGAAACTCACATGGACATGAGGCCAATGAGAATTGTTATCGCCCCCTCAATATAGAAAAGCCTGCAATCGAGTGTTGTATAAGATAATGCGTGCGCCATATACAATCAGGTATCTCACCATCTCCAGGCTGCAATACCCATCCTTCCTTCCATGTTCCCAAGAATGCCCGCAGCCCATAACTAGAGTACCAATGACAATTCAGGAAATATGACCACGATCAGACGGAACGCGGATTGGCTTACGCTGCCGAAAGCATTGGAGACAAGTAATCCAGCATAGAGAATAGCTGAGCGGAAGGCCAGTTCCTACAGTGATATAACGTGACCCGTTGACTGTGATTTCATAGGAACCACATGAGCATGACTAACCTTGCGTGTGTACCATCTTGACAGAAGATATATAGCGCCAGGGTAAAATGCGGCCTATATTCAAGTTTCAAGTTATCCCCTCAGTCCTTTTGCATCCCGTCGTCTTACCTCAGGCAAGCCAATGAAAATACGGCAGACAATAATACCAGCGAAATTCTTCGTGATCTAGAGGACAATTCAGCTGCATTGTGACCATTTAAGCGAGATCGCAAACTTACCCCGGTAAGTGCGCTTGTCAGCCCCCAGAGGACAACGCAAGTCCCTATGTAGAACGAGGGCCTATGATGACCTATGAGGTCACGGCCAGTCTTGCAGATACCGAAGAAATCTAACCAACCTTGTGACATAATTCAAGATCTAGGGAAGGTGTTAGACATGATGCACATGATCAACGGTAATTACTCACCATATTGGAAGGAATCTGTGCCGGACAATAAGAGGCGTAGAGAATTGCTACTACCGTATCATACTGGATATCTGTTGTCTAGTTAACTGCCCCGTCTCCTAGATAGATTAACTGAGGGCATACCAGTCAATCCCAGCTCCGCCTCCAGACCTTTCAGCCGCGCAGCTGTGATCGCCACTCGCTACGGTGTGGGAATCATAATCAGATGGAAGTGACAAAGTACCAAATTTTCAACTCACGTCAATGTAATTCATCAGAAAGATGACTACAATGGTTGGTAGCAGGCGAAAGTCAAGTTTCCGAACAAGTTGCCTTTCGGCAGCTTGTCGCACTTCAGGTCGCAAAACCTCACGATCGCCGCTTTCGCTGCGGACGGCGCCAATATCCTCGTCATAAGACTCTGTTTTCTTCTCCGGGCTGCTCGACATGATGAAGAAGAGGCGTCGATGGGTGCTCAACAGAACATACTTAACTCAGAACGGGCGTAAGTTGTTATAAATGACACATGACGTGATGCTTTCCGTAAACCCCGCCACTCGTGACTTTCACTTCACCGGCTAACGGGACGTAGAGGGGTTCTTTGTAGGGGTGTGTGATACTTTGTGGCCTGAGCTTGGAACGTCAAAATATGACACGTCCAGCTGACAACGGCGCCTGGCTGTTGTCATTAGGGTTTTGCTGTATCGGAGGGCCGCAACACAAGAAAGGGGGAAGTTGCCCACCACGTAGAGGCCATGTGGAATTGAAGCACTTCCATAGTGAATTTCTGCCCCCCCGCAGTGTATTTGTGATTGGTTGTTACCCCACACGATGTGGGAAGATAAGTTTGGTACCTGAAACCACAGAAGAAGAAAAGGCGCTTGGCATCCATCGCCTATCTTGTTGAGAACAATACATACAACCAGTGACAGAACTGCCACACGTGTAGTTTTTCCTCTCGCCTGTTGTTTGTGTTCATGCTTCACATTGACGTTAACGCTGGTGTTGCTGAGTACTGGCCAATGCCTTCTGATGCGAAGGTTAGAGAAACTTAGAGGGCAGAGCTATATTTGCGTCATAAAGGGGGGACGTACTTTTGAGACAGCATCCAAAGTTCACATGCATGGCCACATGCACCGCGGTATTTTTACCACATTTTCATCGTAGATTCGCGACCACGCTGACTTGCGGAACGTGGGGTGGTGAGATGGATACTTTGAATATCGAGGCATTCAGAGAGACGGACAAGTACAACTATCGATCATGAGTTTTCAACTTTGTTCTGAATCCGCATCCGTTCCCACCCAGAACCTGTTGGGAAAGTTCAGACCACCACCGCCAAGGTGGATGGTTCCAGTGACAGAAGGACTAGAACGGACCTTAGACGAAAGTACACTTCATCATCACGTTCCAGCAACAGTGGGAAACCCAGATTGCAAATAGATTACTCATTCACTAGCTCAGGCTCAGGTTCCAGGACAGAAGGCAATCCTTGCTCCATGGTGATGAGATGCGCATACCGATGAATGGCGACTAATCTTACCCATTGTGTGATGGACAGACGAATCAGCGAAAGATGTTGAATTATCTGTACTAGTGGTATTGTTCGAGTTACTGATCGTGCTGTGATCACTGGTATCGTTCAGGGTTTGATCACCGGTCACATCGTTGAAGGTGCCGTGAGACGCATTGACATTGGAAGCGCCTTGGAAGAAAGGCATGTTGACGATGTAACAAGGTGATAGTAACGATGAAAGCGCAACGAACGAGAATATTCAGGAGGGGAGGTAACAGCCAAGCACGCAGCAACTGCCCAGTCCAGTGACCAAGGTACTCTCTTCAAAATTCATGATGGGTGTACTTCCTGTTGCGGCAAATTTTGGGATAAAATTCTGGATGGAACGAGGGTCGAACTCTCGACTTTGTAAAGGTCGCCTAAACAGGGACAAATATATGCGTCAGAACGACAACACTGCCTCCATAGCACAACAATGACCACAACCACAACCATCTCCTTAATCGCCAACACCACACACCCCACGCCCAAGTCGACACTATCCATGGCACGCAATTCGGTTCGAAGAGTGCCTCAAGGTAGGGCACGATCCAGCGCTCCCATGCATCCTTTGACTGCTATCAAGCAGCCATCAGTCACCATAGCTCGCTCAAAGCGTCAGCATAACAAGCAGGAACACTTCAAACGACAACGAAGACAGTTGGCATTCGCGGCTCATCGCGCAAAGCGCACCGAGTGGCTTGACATTGCCAGCGATACGCAACGTATTGTCCTTGGGGATGGCAAGTACGTTGAAGAGCGCCTTTCTGCTCATTCTGTTTCGTCCCTCGGTCTTTCCCCTTCCCCTTTCCAATGTTCTGAGGTTTCTGTCCCAGTTATTTCCAGTCATCCTCAAGGACATTCGTTAGCGACCGCCGTACACGTTGACTATGACATCGCGCCGCAAATCGTTATCAGCAAGCAGGGAACCACGTTTTATCCGCATTGCTCTCCCGAGCTCGCCAACTGGCGTGGTATTAGGGCAAACACATCCAGCTTCGTGTCAAGCAACATCAGCTTTGCGCCCAAATCTACTTTAACCGCTGCAAGACGCCTAATAACTGCGAATCCCCGATTCACAAAGCAATCTCCAAATTCGCTCCCCATTTCTTCTATCGGTGTCCTCTCCTTTGCTTCTGCTAAGCGACCCGGTGGTGGATTCCTGCATGGAGGCGATGAACAAGAAGAAACTCTTGCACGATCAACATCACTTGTAGCCAGCTTACGATCAGAGCAAGCAAAGAAGTTTTATCAGACCCACAGGAAATTCTTGAATGTTGATGGCGCTGGTCTTCATGATCATTCTATGGTTTACAGTCCTGGTGTTGTCGCTTTTCGTAGAGATGATGACGACGATATCGATGTAGATCAAGCGTCATCACGTTCTGGCTCGACCATCGCGCCTTATCTTATCAATGTGCTATCCAGTGTACCCGTGAACGCTGCTGCCATTCGCCAGAACTACCTCATCACCTCCTCAGATGCATATGTCTTTGAGGACGGCATTCGCAATACGATGCGGGATCGCATGGCGCGTGCGTTACGCATCTTCGAGATCCGTGGCGATCGTGCCCTTGTCCTCGGTGCGTTTGGATGCGGGTCCAGGCAGAACAACGTCGAAATGGTCGCGGAACTATGGGCAGAGTTATTGGTCTGCGGGAGCAGAGAGGGAACAGAAGCAGGTAAAGAGGAAATAAAGCCGGCCAAGTTCAAGGGGGTATTTGAAGAAATTGTTTTTGCAGTGCCGGGCAAGTTATTCGAACCGTTCAAGCGCGCCTTTGACATGAAGCTTTTCGAGATGGAGGTTATGAAGGCTGCCAGTGAGTAGCCGTTCGAACGCGGCACAGGGCTTGTTACATATATTTAATGGGATTTTTAGGTTGATCTCAGCTTTTTCGTTTGACACGTATCTCGTCTTTCCATTTGTTCAACTGTAGCTGGTCTTGTACTTTATTTCAGTTATACCCGCGTAGCTGTGTGCTACCCGGTGTACGAATATCAAGTGAATCTCACGGATACATTGGCACTGGTCAACCTGTCCATGTCAAGTTTGAAAATCTGATGTTTCCACGAATTTGTGTCATGTGTTGTACCATATCAATCGTGTTCTCCCATCGTACAGACGAATTCGAAGCGCGGTATGACCCCGAATATTCCTGAAAGGATCATCGATTCACACATCCATCTCACGCTTTTCAGTCACCATCGCTCTCCAGCCAGCTGACATGACGACGTTGCCAAAGGTGATGATCTGTGGTATGCTTGAACACCTGCTTGTATATCCAACCTTTAATCCTCACTGACTGCTAGGCAGCCCCCGGTGGGCTCATGATGAGGTTAATGAGCTTTTCAACGGAATAGCACAAGTCATTGTACGTGAGGCGCTTCATCCCACACTCGCCGAGCCTCAAGACCAGTCACTATGACAGGTGGACGATGCACCCAACCGTGCCGAGTTCTTTGCCCGTTTTGAACCCGGTGGACCATACGAAGGTACAGTTGGTATATACCGCCGGAACATCTCTGCGGCGCGCATAGGTATCTACGACGGGGGGCTTATCGCCGGTCTTCCCTCGAGCGTCAAATGGATCGCTCATAACGGCGCAGGGTATGACCTAGTCGATATCCACGCTTGTAAAGAGAAAGGTTAGGCCAATCACAGAGACGCTACATAGTCCGCCCCGATATACAGACCACTGACATATCACAAGCATAGGCATTGGGGTGTCGAATACCTCCGGTGCTGTCGACGATGGGACCGCCACCACCGCCCTATATCTCATCATCTCATGTTTCCGGCACTTTTCTTGGGGCGAGCGGTCGCTTCGTGTGGGGACGTGGAAGAATCCCATTTCGTCTGCGCTGACGCATGACCTGACTGGACGTACGATTGGGATACTCGGGCTTGGCGGCATTGGACTACGACTCGCACATCTTGTGCATGCATTCCCCATGCGGGTTTTGTATTATTCTCGCAACTGCAATCCTGAAGCGCCAGAGTGGTGCGAGTATGTGGGGAGCATGGATGAGCTTTTTGAGCGGTCGGACGTACTGAGCATCCATGTACCTCTGCGAGAAGATACGAGACATCTCGTCGGGGAGACGCAGATACGGAAAATGAAGAGCGGGAGTATCATTGTGAACACCGCGAGAGGAAAGGTCTTGGACGAGGAGGCACTCATCAGAGCTCTTGAAGACGGGCATGTGAGTGATCTGTCTACGCTCCTGGGTTTCGAGATTTAAGAGGTTATTACATTCAGTTGGCTTCCGCAGGACTAGACGTGTTCCCGGATGAACCTAACATCAACCCTCGCTTGCTAGAGTTCCCGCAGAACGTCTTGTTACCCCATGTCGGGACTCGTACACGGGACACAGAGAAGAAGATGGAAGTTCGCGCCATGACGAACCTGAGAGATTTTCTAACTACAGGGACAGGAAAAGACCTCGTCCCGGAACTGAGATGATCGAAATTATGATTATGGACCAGGAATCCACGACATGCGAGATATTGGTATTATATTCATAGCAATTCGTGGTATGCCTGTCGTAGCCAGATGGTTCGACGTTCAATAGGAAGACTTGTATCCACATTTTGGCAGGAACGTATCCATGGAGCGCTCATAGTACTTACCTGTCCTGCGCTTATAATGACCCCAAGCCAGAGCCCTCACGTGTAGGGCCATGGTCAAGTTAAACACTGACGCTATGGTCCATTTGAGGCCATTTGGCGCCCGTTGTGCTCTGCGAATTGACCCAGCACTTGGTGCGGAAGCTCGGACCGACGGACCGCAGAGTAGCATCGTGACCAACGTCAAGATGACCCGGATTCAATCCAGGCGCGGTTTTCTTCCCAGTACATGGGATACGTTGTACAAGCCCATTCGTCAGGCTGGTTTTATATCTCTTTCCCTCACACATTCATCCCGTAGGCAGTTCTCTCGTCTTCAAGATGGCACGTATCATGATTTGTGGTGAGATCTAGCATAGCGCAACCGAGTAAGGTCCGGGAGGGACTCATGAAACGTGCTCATTTCAGGAGACATCGTATGGGCACACGAAGAGGTCAAAGAACTCTTCACAGGCCTGGCAGAGGTGGTGGTACGTCTTCGATCTCACCTTCCGAGTCGTCAGCTTTAGCCCCCAGCCGAACAGCGAATGGACTCTCCCAACCGTGCTGATTTCCTAGCGGGGTTGAAGCCGGGAGGAAAGTACTATGGTACGGTCGGTATCTACCGGCACAACACGTCATCGGACTATATTGGCGTCTTCGACAGCGAGATCATCAATGCGCTCGCTGAGACGGGCACCAAGTGGATCGCACATAATGGGGCAGGGTACGATCAGATCGACGTTGCCCAATGTTCTGCAAAAGGTACGAGTCACGCCCGTCACCCAGTGCCCGAATCGAGGGCTCTCACAGTCCGAGTGCATCTCACTAACCCTGCGCCCCCTTAGGCATCAGCGTGTCAAACACCCCAGGTGCAGTCGACGACGCCACAGCTACGACAGCTCTATACCTCATCCTTTCCTGCCTCCGCCACTACTCCAAAGCCGAACGTTCCTTGCATGCCGGAACTTGGAAAACACCCGTCTCCTCGGGGGACACACACGACCTCACCGGACGCACGCTTGGTGTCCTTGGGTTAGGCGGTATCGGACTCCGCCTCGCGCACCTCGTGCACGCGTTCCCCATGCGTGTCGTATACTACTCCCGTCACAAAGTCCTCGATGCCCCCGAGTGGTGCGAGTACGTCGACAGCATGGAGGAGCTCTGCAAACGATCGGACGTACTCAGTGTGCACGTTCCCCTGCGCGAAGAGACCGTGCACCTAGTTGGCGAAAAACAGATCAGGGCGATGAAGCCGGGCAGCATCATCGTGAACACTGCGCGGGGAAAGGTGATTGATGAAGAAGCGGTCATTCGGGCGTTGGAGGATGGTCATGTGAGTAATACTATTATGCTGGCTTCACCCGGGTATGAGCGGAGCGCCGCTCGTCCCTAGGTGTATTAGAGTGGATTGAGCGCTGACGTCGCTGCGTAGCTGTCTTCTGTCGGTCTCGATGTCTTCCCAAATGAGCCCTTGGTGAACCCACGCCTGCTCGAGTTCCCACAAAACGCCCTGTTACCGCACATGGGCACAGAGAACCAGGACTCCCAACGCCACATGGAAGTGCGCGCACTCACTAATTTGAGAGACTTTCTCCGAGAGGGCAAGGGCAAGGACTTGGTACCAGAGATGCGGAGTAAACTGTAAAGAAATAGTACCATGCAATTGCAGAATACCTGTGAAGATATGCACAATCGATGTACCACAACAACTGTCAATTTGTAACTCATTCGCACCGGGATCCGATGACGGCTTCAATTATCTCTCTGAGCGTTGGTCGGTTCCAGAAGGACTATGTCACTTCGTCTCACAGATATATAGACATAAAAAGATGGACAGCAACGAATAGATACTGCAAACGTCACATTGTACGCTGGCAAACGCCGGGCTAATATCATAATCGGATCGTCCGTCACCGCTTGTTACTGGTATCATCTTAGCATGCAGTCTGTCATAACTTCGCCCGTGGCAGCACTTGACCGTGTCCCACTTCCCCCTTGGCCCGTTCGCGCAGTTCGCGGCGTAGAATCTTTCCAGAGGCACTGAAACCACGAAAGTAGTCAGAACAAGATGCGCAGGAGGCAAATGAACACTACTGACCTCTTAGGAATTTGGTCGACTAGAATAACCCCGCCCCGTAACCGCTTGTGTGCTGCAACCCGACTGGCAACCCACCCCTGCACGCCCACCGCGAAAGAGGCATGTTCTTGATCAGAGACGGCGCGTGCTGGGACAAGATATGCCCTGTCGAGATAGTGAGTTGGGTTGTTCAAGGAGACATGTCGCAAGTGTGGGGCTGCGTACCTTGGTAACTCGGTCGCTTCTTCCTTGCTGTATATTCCGATTACAGCTGCGTCAGCGACATCTGGATGCTGCAAAAGCATAGCCTCGAGCTCGGCAGGAGGTACTATGCAATCTCGGTAAACAGGCTGGCATACACGAACGAGGAGATAAGCATACCTTGGAAACCCTAACACGGAGACAGCCGGGTGAATAACGCAAAATTATCTTGGATTGATTCGGTAAATCTACCTTGTATTTGATAAGTTCCTTCCGTCTGTCAACAATGGTAAAGAACCCTGCGGCATCGCGGATGGCGATATCCCCGGTCTTGAACCATCCGTCGGGAGTGATAGAAGATGCAGTGGCGGTCGGGTTGTTGAGGTATCCCTAAAGTTTGCAGATACGCTTAAGAAAATAGCATGAGACGAGGTACGGCACGGTACACACCTTCATGACAGTCGGTCCTCTAACCCACAGCTCACCAGCACCTTCGATCTGAGTAATCACCTGCCAGGCTCAATTTTGAGCAGTGCACAAGCATGCCGTGCATGTTCATGAGCTTACCTCACCCGCTTCCTCGCGAACTAACCGAACCTCGAGGTTGGGCAAGAGGAGACCGACGGAGCCGATGTGCGTTTGGGCGTATTCCAAGGGCAACAGTGTCAAGGTGGGGGAAGTCTCCGTAAGGCCATACGCTGAAATTATGGAAAAGAAAAAGAAAAGAAGAAAAAAAAATAAGTACACTGCGATTGATACGATGGCAGATGGACCGTTTAGCCTACCTTGTAATGCAAGGACTTCGGCACCGACACTTTGGAGACGGTTCCTCACAGCTGCGACGAGCTCGGGACCTAGGGGAGCAGCGCCGGAGAACAGCATACGCATCGAAGTCATATTGAACTTCTCAATAGCTATTGATGAAAAGAATGAGCCAGGTGGTTTTCATGGAGATCAGGGTCACATGTATATAGCCGTTCATGCAGCGGACAGAGAACAAAACAGCATCAAAAATAACAAGAAATCGTACATACCATTATGGCGGGCAAATACAACAAACATTGGGGGAACCACCAGCACAATAGTTGCCTTGTACCTCTCCACAGCTTCACAGAACCGCACTGGATCAAAGCCCGAAGTGATGACCGTTGGTGTGCCGAGAGAAAGAGGGAAATGAAGAAGTTTGATGGCTCCATAAATATGAAAATATGGTAGTGGGCCGAAGAACACGTCTGGTTGGTAGCCTTGCCTGCCCTCGGGTAGGGATGGTGTGAGGCATGGTTTGGTCTTGGGCCAGGCTGGTCTAAGTATTTCGATGAGAGAGGTTAAGTTGTAGTGGGTGGTTTCGACGCCTTTGGGCTTGCCGGTGGTTCCGGAAGAATAGCAGAGGTATAACGTCTCATGCGATCGCTCGCCATCAAAGCTCACCTCTGAAGGAAGCTCTCCGCGACCAAGAAGACTTTCGAGATGCGTGAAGTTCGAGAGTTCTTGTGATTCGGGCTCAGAAACCTTGGTCAACCAGCCTGAGGTCGCCAAGACGACTCTTGAACGGATTTCTGCCTCGCAGCAACCACACGACTGCAACATTTCCCGGACGACACTAATGAGCGTGGGGTGGACGAAGATGAGATGGGCGCCTGCGTCAGTGTACTGATGTGCAAGTTCGGTGGAAGTGTATGCGCTATTAGCCAAGGTAGCGCGGAAGCCCGCAGCAGTAGCTCCGTGAATCATGATAGGCCAGACGATGCTGTTTGGAGAGAATATGAGAATGGTTGGTGTAGCGCTTGCATTTTTTGCATGTGCGAGCGGTGCAGGGAGGTTATGGAGAGAATGAGCGAATTGTAGGGCATATGAACGGAGGGCACCGCGCGAAATGGTTGTTCCTGTAGCTGCATCGATGAAAGCTGGGGAAGCCGCTGGGAAGCCGCCAACGAGATCTGGGGCCGTTGGACTCGTCCCCAGGAGGTGTGTGAAGATGGACCTCCGGAATAAGGGCACTGATCCATAGGGTGAAGTGAATATTTCCTCACTCATTTTAGTCTTCGAAGATGGTGGAAAGTAATGGTTGAGCGTCTTATAGTGACAGTCTGAGTTTAACTCAAGCTGGGGGTGTCAGTCTAAGTGCCAAGTGTCTCACAACTGGAAACTGTTCACATGGACTCTCGTAAGTTACAGTGTCTCACAACCTCGGGAGCACAAGGAACTTACTAGACGTAAATAAGGCCCACCTATGATCATGAGGCGGTAGCGCTGCCCTTGCGACGGCACGATGAAGAACTCCTCGCCGCCATTAGATGGAGACGTCTGTTTGTTCCTTTGCAAAGAGATTGCGGATTACTTGTACATATGTCTTCTGATGGTCTCAGAGATCCTCACGCGTCTGGATGCACGGGACTCGGATCGAAGGCTAGCGCGTGGCTTCTGAATTCCCCACTGGCAGGTGCTACATGTATCTAATCTTATCTCTATCAGCGTTTTCCTCCAATTCCACCATGTGCAGCCTGAAGGCCTGGTTAACCTGAGCTTTGCATTTCTAGCCCAATATTTTCAGCTCTTGTATAGTACTGGGGAAAGCGCCGGACGTCTTTTGCTCTCTCCCAACTGTTAGCGTGCCAGCATAGACATTAATCTCAGATCAAGGGTCATCCACGCCATCTTACCGCGGTAGTACAAGCAGACTTGATTATCGCGACTAGGTTCAGAGCAAGCTGGCTCCACCCACGACTGTAATCACTACTTTACAACTTCCCGCAATGTCCCTTTACCTGTGTGTAGACTGCGGAGGATCCAAGACCTCTGCTGTTATCTGTAACCGCAATGGCGACATTCTAGGGCGCGCTATCGGTGGCCCCTCCAACTTTGCCTACATGTCGCCTGCTGCATTCACGGACGCAGTCCGTACGGCCGTCTCTATCGCACTAAAGACATGCGTTTCTCCGCCTTCCATCGAACCCGTACCCCTACCACCTACCACGGAGCTCTTTGCTTCCGCATGGTTCGGCATCTCTGGGGTCGACTCCCCTGCAGCAGCACATAATGCTTCTGTTGCACTCAGCGCACTACTTGGCATCCCTATGGGTCCAAGGCTGATCGTCGCGAATGATACCCATCTCCTCGCTGCCCCTCTTCGTCTGCACCCAGACATCTCCGATGCCGTTACCGCGATTGCAGGCACAGGCTCTTGCGTCGTATCATTCACTCAAGAACCCTCCGGATTGCTTACGGAGCTCGCTCGCATAGGAGGGTGGGGCTGGATCCTCGGAGACGAGGGAGGTGGTTTCCACGTTGGTCGGGAAACACTCCGACAAATGATGTTCGACACCGCACGGGAGTCACTCGGCATGACACCTTCACCAAAGAGCACTCTCAAAGACAAGGTACTTGCTCGATTCGGAATTGATGGGGAAGAAAATGCTGCGGAAGTTCTTCCCATCGTGCATCTCCCCGAGCTGAGTTCGACTGCGGAGGCGACACCAGAGGTGCCTTCCTACCTCCTCGTCGCCCGCGAGAAACGTCTCTCGCAACTTAGTCCATTGGTTTTCGAGGCGGCGTTCAAAGAGGGTGACGAATTTGCCTTGAAGGTGCTTCGTAATTGCGCCGGAGAACTCGCTGATCAGATAGCCATGTTGTGTCTTGGTCCGGGCGAGGACCGTAGCCTGAAACCGAGGGGCGTACAAGCGGAGGACGCAGTGTTGTGTTTCGGTGGCAGTTTGGTAGGTATCGAGGTGTACAGGGATATTGTGTTGGATGAGCTGAAGAACCGAGGGCACGTTTTTCGATACACCGAGTTCGTCGATGATGCTGCTGCTGTTGGAGCTGTTGGTGTGGCATCAATGGGCATTGGGGCGGAAGAGTAAATCGAGCCTTTGGACATTATTCTCTGGCTCGTGTACAGATATACCATTACCTATAAGGTTTTTTGGGGGGGAATTTTTCCCGGACGTTCGCGCAATTGAAAGTCGAACTTAGAATTGCGAGCCCTGCGGAAGGTCTAGGGAAGGTGAAAAATGGATTTTATCTTCCAAAAACGCGTTCGATCATGATCAAAAGTTAACTTTGCGATCTCGATCTCCTCAACTAGCCCACGTGAGCGCCTGCCCTAATGCGTATTCCCACGCTTTTTCGTATAATAACAGACATGGAACCGTGCTTTGTTTTCTTCAGTGCGGCGACACGGCCAAACTTTTCCCCATGTTGCTCATAGCTGCGCACTATCACGCGGCTGTTCGAGTGTCAGGCCGTGCCCCGAACAAATTGGACTTCTTAGTGCCCATTTATCGTCTTTTCAAGTCTCCTATAGAGCAGGAAGAGGCGACGGGTCGGTGGTTCCATACATCTTGCTTCTTTGTTTCCAATGTCAATGTTGCTATCAATCAGACTTGAAAAGTTCCACTTACAATTTTGTGAGGAAACGGGGTGTGTATTCTACCCGCATGCGTTAAGTCTTGTCCTCGGGACGAAGCCTCTGACCGGTTGAGGATGGCTTAAATAAGGATTTGTTATATTCAATTGTCGTGCCGGAAAACTTATTGGTTGGTATGCTTTGCTGCCGCAGCTCACAGTACCGGTGCTGGTGAGTACTTGAGTTCTTAGTTGGGCAGGTATTCGCGATACTCGAGCGGATGTTCTCGACGTTCCAGCGGCCTTCACGTTCTGAAGGCGATTCGGCTTCGGAGTCCGAGATACCAATGAGATTCACTCTGATCTATTCATCTACTGTCGGAGACATCCGACCCAACCCACGGAAGCAAAACCTGCGCGCAGCAGGCTGGTCGAGTTACAGATCGTCAGCGTCCTCGTCGTACGTGACTCTAGTCGTAGGGAGAGGATACTGGTAAGTGGACAGAACAGGGTGAAAGACAAGGCCCTGTAATCCCCATACGACGCAGTGATCGTGCGTCATCGCTGTCTATCATAGCGTGGCCTGGCAGAAATCCTTGACAATGGCTCAGTATCCCCACAACCGATCCTTTGCTTGTTGGGCCTATAGCGCAGATTTTACTAGTACGCCCAAGCTTGAATTCGGTCTCACGATCGGTTGATCAGCATGCTGCCTCGCATCCTCATTTGTGGTAAGTGAAGATTTCTTAAAGTCACATCGTACTTGATCCCCTCAAACGAAGAAATCATAACAGGTGAAATCAAGTTCGCCCTGGCGGAGCTAGATGAGATGTTTGGAGGTTTAGCAGAGATTGTCGTGAGTGCCTGACATTGTACCTTCCCCCACTCCCATTGACCGGGTTTATCCGCAAGCAAATGATTTCTCCAGATCGTTCGCATTTCCTCACTTCACTTGCTCCTGGGGGACCTTACGAAGGAACCATCGGAATTTACCGTCGAAACGCATCCGCCGCAGCGATAGGCAACTTTGACGAGAGCCTCGTCAATGCTCTCGCAGAGACCTCCATTGTCAGATGGATCGCACAGAATGGTTCGGGATATGACCAGATCGATGTCCAAGCTTGCAAAGCAAGGGGTAAATCAAAACAAACGCTAGTGCGAGTCCCCTCGTTGACACAGCTATTTTTTCTGTGATTGCAGGCATTCTCGTGTCAAACACACCGTTTGTCAACGCCGATGCCACAGCCCAAACTACATTATATCTGATGCTGTCCTGTCTTCGCCACTTCTCCATGGCCGAACGCTCACTCAGAGCAGGCACCTGGAAGTCTGTCGTATCGGTGCCGGACACACACGACACCACCGGCCGCACGCTTGGTATCCTTGGACTAGGGAGCATAGGACTCCGTCTTGCTCATTTCGCACATGTGTTCCCCATGCGAGTTCTCTATCACTCCCGTCGTCCTGTAACCACAGCACCGCCGTGGTGCGAGTACGTCGGAAGTGTTGAAGCCCTGTGTCGGGAAGCGGACGTCTTGAGTGTCCACATACCCCTGAATGCGGAAACGATCGGTCTGATAGGAGAAAGGGAAATCAGGGCGCTCAAGAAGGGGAGCATCCTCATCAACACGGCACGCGGTAGGATCGTGGACGAGCGGGCCATGATTAGGGCACTCGAGGACGGACACGTGAGCTTGATAGACCGCCCCAATCAGGCCTTATTGACACTGGAAATTTAGCTGTCCGCAGTTGGCTTGGATACCTACCCAAACGAACCGCACATCAACCCGCGATTGCTCGACTTTGCTCAATGTGTTTTACTGCCACATGTTGGCGGTGAGAGCGCCGAATCAGAGAAGGCGAGGGAACTGAGGGCGCTTGCAAACTTGCATGAGTTTGTGCAAGGTAGAATGGGGACTGACGTGGTGCCGGAATTGAGAAGTTGAACCGCCTTGTTATGAGACGCGGGGTCTCTTGCGCGTTCAATGATTAGTTGTTATTGGGCAACAAGTCAGTGGATCTTGCGAAATAAGCCAGAATAAGAGGGATGCTGTTCAGAGGGGATGCTTTGAAGCGGGTACATTGAGACGATGGGATATGATACAATCTAAAATATACAGCTAAGCACGAATAGTCAATGTACACCTGTTCTATAGTTCTACGGAAGCGCGAAGACGTACAATCTCGCAACACACGGCAAATTGGAGAAGAGTAACAGTGAGCGTATTCTTCAGGCTGCCGTGTATTCCAGACCTACGACACGGGCCTGGGGCCCAGGAATATTGACGATGCAAGCGCCCGCGTAGATTTCGACAGCCCTGCAGTGTGCTCGTGCACAATCTTCCCTCGCGAAGGGTCGCTCACAATTTGACCAGGCGAATTTGACCCGTAAATTAGTCCTCACATATCGGGGCATGCTGCATAGCTTGCGCTGCTCGAAGCATCAAAGCCAGCGGCAGATAACCGTGTCCCCGATGTGACCTACGACGCCGTGGTAGGTGGTTGGCGATATCCTTGAGGTCGCCTTCGACCCACACACCGCAGGGCTCGTCGGGCAAGCCTATTTGACAAGCGTATACAACCACGCTCACCACGGTCGCGGTCTGCTTTCTGAAGTGTCTCGTGGTCAACTTGAATTATTTCACTGTAGCCCGCGCCAACACCTTGGGGTGCGGATAGGAATTTGAATGTAGCCACCAGAGCGAACATGACCAACACGTTCCGGTGCTTAGTGCTGACTTGCAAAGTGCAACGCTACATACGGGCGGCTCCAGATCGATGGCACTTGGGTTGAAGTGCAGCGCAGAGTTGGCACATGCCCAAGGCTTCGACTGGTTCAGGTATGAGAAGAAAGCCTTATCCGATTCTAGTGTGCATGGTGGGAACGGGCCATCAATGAAGTGCGTCGTTAGAACATGGAGATGCCAGTGTCTTTCGGACTTTGCCTATACGATTGAAACATTCCAATTGGAAGAACATACATGACCTACCTGCTTCCAAGAGGAAGGGTGAAATCAGTAGTAGTCGCCAAGTACCAGCCTAGTACCTACCACAGGCTGCCAGGTAGTAGAACGAGAGGTAAGAGCACTAAGTCGGGGATGCGGTCCGTTTGGTCTCGGCCACGACCAATCGACTAATTTTAAAGCTCCGACAAGCAAGCACTGACTAACATTCGCACTCCGCGCCGCATTGTTCCGAGCCAAATGGCGGTGGTGATTTCTACTTACAACGAGAAGTTGACCCCTTGCCGGGTTTCGGCTCGCCAACCCGAGCCTACACATCACGTGACACAAAGTACCTAAGCAAAGGCAGCAGGCAAGTCAGTTTCTGAAACAAACTCCCACTGGCATTATTAGTATCTCCTTACACTGGTTTCTGCTTATGGCGGTAAGTAACTAACGGTTTTCTCATCTTCCGACTCCCACACTCAGGCATTCCTGTGACGGATTTTTTTCGTTAGAACCATGAAAAACCACTGAGCATCGTATACAAAGCTTATTCCAAGCTCACACACGAAGAACTCGTTCTATTCCTCAAAGTCCGCAATTTACCTATATCAGGCGCAGATACTGAGCTGGCAACACGATTGGCGCATCATGACTTGCACACATACCACTTCCCGGTGGCGTCGGTTGAGACGCTGCCACTCTCCGATTCGGTCGAAGGCAGGAGACAGAGGTCATCTCAACTGCGCACACCGGATCTACCCGTCGAGATTTTGGCAGACATCTTAGATCATCTGGGTGATTGGCCTCTCTGTCGTGCCCTTGGAGTGCCCACTTCACTGCCAGTACCTCTCGAATGGAGCAATGCATGTGCCACTGACTTGGCCATGCTCACAGGTTCCCTGCCTTTCATACGGGCGGCAGATCCCGCCGTAAATCCACCTACAAAGCTCGGTGCTGCCGCTGCAGTCCGCTTAGGGTACGTCAACGTGCTCGAATTCTTCCTCACCCAACACCGGCCTATCTTTTTATCCATCTTCAAAGACGACTTGATTCCTATCACGTCATCAAGGCACGGTCGCACTGCCGTCCTCGCGTGGTGGAAGCATGGCTTTGAGCAGCACCCTGAGTTGGTGCATCCTCCTAAACCGGGCTCTATCGCCGAGGCTATAGACGGCGCATCGCGTAACGGCAAAATCTCCTCCCTCGACTGGTGGATTTCTTCCAGTCTTCCTCTTGAATATACCGAAGCCGCACTGGAGCAGGCTAGCGCAAAGAAAAAGATAGCCGTTCTTGATTGGTGGAAACGGCAGCATCTACAGAATGGCTTACCTCTCAAGATTGGGCGCGTCATGGACATGGCAAGTGCGGCGGGGCATACTGAGGTTCTTGAGTGGTGGGCGACCTCACAACTCGACTATCAATACGATCGTCATGTGCTGCACCATGCAAGTAGTCTCGGAAAGGTGGAGGTGCTGGAGTGGTGGTTAGGCAGCGGCCTCCAGGTTGTCTTTGATGGAGAAGCCCTTATAGGAGCGACGCGCCATAACCGCAGCGAAGTTCTTGAGTGGTGGGATAAGAGCGGACTCCCTATCCAGTATCGGATGTGCGACATTGAAGAGGCCTTGGAGGATGCTATCGGGGGAGGGGACAAGGCTAGGCAATGGTGGAAGAAAAAGGGGGTTGACTTTAATGCCAACGACAAAGAGTGGATGAAGCTTCAAACTCTGAACTAACGACTGTTTGCTATCGACTCGATTCGCTTCCCCAGGAGGGACACCCACTGTACCAACGACCACTTACGACTTCTGTGCATATACACCCTCTACTGACTACCACTAGGGTGCTGATGTAAAACGGCCGCTAGAGAATAATTCATGTGTACAACTCAGCGGATACTTGACTTCATTTTTCACAACTAGTATCACAAGCAATGAATACACGACCCCTTGGCATTGACCCTTTAGACTGGAGGTAACATAAACCACGACGTCCAGAAATTAGAACATTAATGTACATCTGAGAAACATGTATCGTACAATTCTGCCGCTATTCTTCATGAAGGTGTCTGCAGATATCGTCAGTTGGAGCACATAACGAACGCGAGAACTACGCACTGTCCTAGCACTTTGTTCATCCGAAACATGTCGATCTTGTCGACAGCAAAGACAGCACGGAAGGCGTCGTCACATATAATCTCCTTCTTATTTGAAGGGTTTTGAAGCTCGTGTCCATGGATATATTCCCACAATTTCTTCACGACTTGCGGGCGAGAGAGCTTCTCCACACCCACTAACGTGGATAAAGGATCACTAGTACACTGTCAGAAGGAAATCATTGAGCCTAAGCGCAAGATACGTGATCACCTGAGTGTATATTCCTTCGCGAAGCCGCCCTTGGCCCCGCCTCGTTTTTTCTTCTTGACCTCACCACCATCATCGTCATCTTCGTCCCCAGAGTCAACAGTCTTGGCACTCTTCTTCGGCTTTCGCTTTGCTTTCTTCGGGCTTGACGCGGCAGCGTTGGGGGGGGCCCTGCGCGAACGACTGTTGATCTGGGTAGACAGTTTTCTCGCCAGCTCCGCATCACTCTCCTCCACCGTCTTCTTCCCCTTCCTCTTCTTCGGCGTTGTTGCCTTGGTGTGCACCTGCGCCTCTCCCGAGTCCTCGCTAGCGTCGACTTGCTCGTCCGCAGCATCCCACTCCTCCCCCTCGTCCTCCTCCCGTCTCCTCTTCAGCCCATCATTCGCCGCGGCCCGACTCACGGTTTCAAACACCCGCGAAATGATCTGGTCGACTTCAATCCTCCGTTCCTTCATTACCTCGGCGGTAAGTCCCGGCGTAGCATACTGCGGATCTTCGATAAGCGTCTTGCGCACACGTTTCGCGCTGATAGTTGTGAGGTCTACCCCAGGTGCAGAGAGGATGCGCGTGATAGGCGCCTGGAGAGCCTGGAGGTCAAAGCTCATTGGTACAGTTAATGGCTATGGGACTTGGACGGATCTCGACTTTGCAGGTGTCAGTATGGCTAATATGGCCGAACTTTGCCAGATCACGAGGTTCAAGCGCTCGAGTGTCGGTAGTAGGCCGTTCAGGATAATGACTGGAACCGTTGAGTGGAGGCGAAAAGGAAGTTTATCTGAAGGAAAGTATGATCCGGTGTGGTGCAAACAGCGACCGCGACACTTCGAGCTTCGACTTCGTCGGTGAGCGCGTTTTCCTCCACGTGAATCAGCAGTTCAACTGGAGACAAGCCAAACTAGACCAAACAAGACCAATCGGCATTCGGCCCATGCATGTAAGTCCGACACATCCGAAGCTCTCGACGTTCACTCTAGCTACATACTTAAGTACAGAGCGCACGACAGCGAACGTATTACGGGATATGCATATGAGGAATTTGTACTTCTCTTCACCGCCAGATCATCCAATCCTGTCGTGCGGGGTCCTCGGGAGGAGGGAACATGCCCAGGTTCGGCCGCTGCTGCCCAGGTCGCTGTTCCTCCCGCTCTCGCCGTACTCGTTCCACCATACGAGTCCGGATGTATATCAGCACACCAACAGCGAGACAAAGCGCTACCAGGAGCATCGTTTCAGCGAAGTCGTCGACTTCCTCTTCACCCCTATGCCCGCCGCGGAGGGCACCGTCGAAATAGTCTTCTGGTCCAAAATCACTATCCCGCTCATTCTCTGCATTTCTCCTGTCCCTTGCCCACTGTCGTGCATATTGGTTAGTCAAGGCAATCAGCACGAACTTCACACGACGGACCTGAACAGGATCATCCTCTTCCTCATGACGGGCTTTTCCCTTTCTGCGTCTGTGGAAGTCTTCCCTGGCTTTCCCAGGATACCATGGCCCGTCTTCTTCCAATTCTTCTTCGATTTCCTCCACTGTGGAAATGCCCTGTTCCCCTTCCTTGGCTTCGGGCTCTGCTCGCGAAGTACGGTCATGTCCCCTTTCTAAGCTTGCTCTCTCCGTGACTGATGTTGCAATAAATGAAAGTCAGCATAGAAATAGGGAACTTCAACAATGCACGGCACATTTATCTTCGTCGGAGCCCCATAAATCGAGGCCATTTTCCCCGCCTTGCAGAGTATGCCAAATACTTCTCGCATACAATTTGATCAGGGACAACAGCGCTGGGAGATAAGCCTCGTCGTTCGTCTCGAGCGCTTGGTCATAGTACGTCTTTGCCAGTCGGTAGTTCTGATGTAACATAACATGGGCTTCCCGAACGACGCATAATGACCATTGTCACTCACCTGTGCGACACCAATCCCGTTTTCGTACATCCATCCCAGGTTCCACATAGCGAGGGCGCTGAGCTGTGTATTCGCTGCACTCTGGTAATATTTCGCTGCCTTTTCCCAACGGACAGATTCTGGTTCATCCGGCACGCCAAGGCCGTGGTAGTAGTAGTCTCCAACTTTTACCAAGGCGTCAGTATTGCGTTGCGCAGCTGCACGAGTCCACTGGGTGAGTGCCAACCGAGCAGTGTCGTTTGAAGCTTCAATGGGGGAGAAGCGCGTACGACGAAGGATGCTTCTGTCTGGGAGTTTACTGTGCGGTCAGTGGCTGTAGCGAACAGTTGACGTATTGCTTAAGCTGACCTTGATCAAGGACATATGCAAGGTTGTTCTGTGCAATCTCTGAGCCTCTCTCAGCAGCGATCCACCACATGAGGATGGCCATTTCCTTGCCACGCTCAGTGCCACTGGTCCAGGCAAACTCCGCTTCATCGACGAGGTCATCATCCCAAACACCACGTTCTGCGACTAGCTTGTAAAACAAAACTGCACTCGCACACGAGCCCGCAGCGTAGTCCTGTGGGAGTCCAGCCGCGCGCATGTTCATGGTGTGGATTTTAGCCAGATAGAAATGAGCCTCAAAGGGAGACCCGTAGCGGACAGCTGCTTCAAAGTAAGTCCCTGCCGGTTTCATATCTCCCCGACCTTGGTTCAGACATAAGAACGTTGTTCGGTAGGAAATCCGGACGTAGACTTACCATAGTAGTGTTTGCCTAAACTGACATAAGCCTCCGCCAATTCTTGTCCAGCAGCGTGTGAGAAAAACGCCAATGCCTTGCGAACATCTTGGCGTCCTTTGACCAGCCCGTCCCTCCACAAGATACCCAATCCGTTATAACACTCCCGGTCACTATACTCCGCTCCTCGCTCGAACCACATCATCGCCATTTCGAAGTCCTGCTTAACACCCTCTCCACGCATGTACATCCTCCCTAGATAGCCTGCACTTTTGGGTGCCCATCCTGCCTGTGCCTCATCCTCTGCCCGGTAAGTCGCTGAATTATGCTGGAGAGGGTTGGCTGGATCGCGCGGCCAGAATTGACGAGCGATCTTGAGGAAGTAGGACTGAGCGAGCTTAAAATCTTGACCGATACGCCCGACACCTTCAGAACCCGAGGCGATCCCACTTGAGGTTGCATAGATACTACCTTGATAGAATATCTTGCCAAGCTTGTACGCGAAGTCCATTTCTCCTCGATCGGCATTAAACTGTAGACGGTGTGATCATTCGAGGAAGTTAATTGGCTAATATGGATAAGGCGTACTATATAATACTCGAGAAGATCCTCCCAAGTTTCACCTGCAGCTTGGGAAATACCGGCCTTGACAGCTGGCTTCAAAGCATTGAGCCCGGTGGATGCAACGCTGGCACCTGGCCCGTACACCCCTCCGTCCAAATCAGAGAGACGGGTCGGTGTGTAGGGTAGGGTCAGACCGCCAGGTGGGCCCGACAAGAACATCTCCATGGCTGTTCAGATATAGTCAACGAAGCTGTGACACGGACTGCAACAGACAACCTAAAAGCGCACCTTCATCGGCGGCCGCCTCGTACCATTCCACGGCCCTAGAACAATCCTCCCACGTGCTGATACCGCTCCAGTATCTGTACGCCAATGCCATCTGAGCACCTTTGTGTCCTCCCTGAGCAGCGAATGTATAGTAAAGCAGAGCTTTCGCTTGGTCAACCGGTACCACGTCTGCGTATCCCGTGGCGTGGAAGAATGCAAGAAGTGCTTGTGAAGACGCATTCCCAGTTGACGCGTGTATGGAGAAGGACGAATACGCGAGTTTGGGATCCGAGGGAAAGTAGATGTTCGGAGGGAACTAGAGGGACTTAGTCAACTGGGTCTCACGTAAAGTAGCTGAACGCACCAAGGACACATGAGCGAGAGTATAGAGTGCTTCCATATTCCCAAGCTCAGCGGAATGTTGGAGCAAATCAACCACCTTGATTGCCTTGCCACGCATTTCTTCGTCCTTTTTCCTTGCGGCTGCAGCTGATCTGTCCAACCAGGGGAAAATCTGGAAAGGAGAAAGTTGTTGGCGTAACTTGATTACTATACGAATAGCACTGCCAACTGGTCCTTGGCCCTGTGCATTAGGGAGAAATGACGAAAAGAAAGATGGTGGTTGCGAAGGGCTTGGTTGTGCGAATGGGTCACGGTCGTAGGGTGGAGGATGTGCAGTGAGATTGGACAGCGTCAACATTGCAGATTTGAAAGCTCGAGCAGCTGTACAAAGTTATATGATTCCATGTGATTCTAACAGAAGCAATTCGAACCTTCGGTGGCCTGGTTGGCATCTGCCTGTGCACGATGGGGCGTCTGCAAAAAAAGACGTGTCAACAGCAACTTCGCATCTTAACATCCAGCAGAATGCAAGTGAGTGTACCGAAACAAGACAACTTACAATCGTCTCTCGAACATTATGGACAGCGAGGTCAGGAGTAGCCTCCGGCTCGCGCTGGTAACGAGCACTTTGGTCAGCAGCACAAGCTAGCATGGACAGGCTGTCTTACGTTTTTCACAGAGTGGGTAGCTTCTGGTTGCGCTGAGACGGAGAAGGCTGCCAGCGCGACTAACCCGAAGGCTAGCCACGCTGCTCGCCGTGTCCGTGCTTTGCAACAGGCGGTCATAACGAAGTTGAGCAGCACCAGTAGGCAGTGCTTCGGTACCTACAGCAGCTTCCAAAGAGTAAAAGGTAGAGTCGCAAGGCTCTTCTGACGCACAGACCGGGAATGATACAGACGGGTTAGTGGAGAATGGTAATGGTGCCAGCTTGCGAGGATTTTGGAGAACATGTACGACACGGCATCATGTTCGGAAGTGTCTTCACACAGCCACGGACTGAGTCCATTTCGCCACGTTTGCATCTGCATCATGATTATGATGGGCCTCTTTATCTGATAATATATTCCAGTCTGCGCAATTCAGAAAGTAAACGCTTGCAAGTGACGAATACTATATGTTACATCTACATGATATAAATCTAGGGTATTGTTCCTGTAACACAACAGTGAATGGCGATTCCCTCAGGCTTGGTTTTGAAAGAAATATTAGAATAAAGGCTTACCACCGAACACACCATCAGACACCCAATTTTTTCATGTCCCCCGCCTGCACCTTCCCCCAATTTCTGCCTTGAGTGTCGACAGTCTGGCCTTTGCGCCGTGACAATCCTAGTTGGGCTTAATGTGCTTCCGAACACAGTCGTGTCGTGCTAGCACGATGTCGCAGTTCGAGCAGCGCTACTTGATAGCCAGGTACTTGGCAAGGTGTCGTTGGAGGCTACTAACCTTGAGTTTCTCCTGGAATCCACCCCACATAGAGTGACACGAGCCACTGTAGCGTCCCTTCAAGCCATGAGCTTTCTGGACAGACCTCCTTGCTTCCGCCTTCACTCCATGCACCGCATAGCTGATGGACATCTACCTTCCAGCAGCACCGATAGTTTGAAGGAGGGATTTTATTGGAAACGGTCTTGATGCCCTGCCCTTGCAGAGAAGGGAAAGGACCGTCTGAAACTTTCCGACGGGATTCCGTGTGTAAAACTGATATCGACGTCGCTGGTACCCCCTGGGTGTGAAGCGCGGACAATGAAGGTGGGATGACACGCCAGCCAGGCCCAGAGCGCCTAACTGTGTATCACTCCGAGGAAATGCGACAACACTGCGGTGATCATGGTCGAACAGAGCGCTTGGTGCGAGATATGCGATCTGCTCGTCCGCTATCACATTCGAATCATAGTTTCCTAAACTCGAAGAATCGACTGGGCACGAAGTACGTGCGTAATCGCAATCAAAGTCGAGCTGTGTCTGGATGACGTGCCAGTGAGCGTTCAGAATACAGGGGGACGACCCTCCGAGGCTTAGCCTGAGAGATGAAAGGGACCGAAGATCGTGCTCGGCTATGCTGAGGAGGGTTTGGCCCCTTCTCCGAATTCTAACTGCTTGATGCACGTACCCATACTGACTGGAAGTCGAGTCGCCGTTCAGTATGGTGATTTGCTCCGCAGAGAGGAAAATCTTCAAGATAAGACTCTGGATGAGAGAAGTACGTTAGAGCGGGGAGTCTGGCCATGCATTGAGCGATGAACCAAGCGTCCATTCCCGTCATAATTATACTGGTATGAGGGAGACCAAGGAATGACAGGTTGATGATATGAAGTTGTAAATGCGAAGAAAACCTTCAGACATTCATTCTCGCATTTAAATGGGTAATTTGGCACGGTGGAGCCAATATGGCCTGTATGTGATATTCGTGTTCGATTTCGGCTCGGGGGGTGGTAATTCATAGATGGACCTGTCAGAGGGAAACACCAGTCGAGGCTCAAACTGAAAAATGTTAACAAGTATACGTTCTTGTCGACCAAAGCGAGGTTTATGGGAACTTCGAGTGACTGTCAATAGGGCAGGCATGACGCAAAATATGGTTGACGGAGCGCCGGCGATTAAGTCTTGGCGACTTCGCTGCCAGAGCTGCAGGGACGGAGTCTCCAGAGAGACCTGCGAGTGTCCCAGTACCAAAAGAGCCCCCTCCCATCGAGTTTCATATAAGCGGGTTGGATGAGATAAACCCACTCCACCAACATAGGTTGAGGGGAGTGAACTTACCACGTCGGGTTTTCACTCACCTCAAGCACACAAAATCGAACGAGCCCTTAGCCAGAGTCACATCCGACAGAGACAGCAGCCTTCATACTCAGCTATGTTGGCTGCCACGCAGCCAGATGTCGTCTCAATTGCGATGGACGGTTCAGCAAGTGCAGTCGCGTGCCGAAATCCAGGTCACTTCCAAGTCAGTGTGGCAAACTCCCACGCGTTACATAATCAAGTGTGTACAACTCTATCACCTTCCGACTCTCTCGAGCAAGACCAGATCAAGAGACCTTTGGTCTGTGTTCAAGGGGGGCTTGTGTGAGAAGGACACAGGTTATAATTAAATAAAAGAGGCAGGTGAACGATCCCGTGACAGGCAGTCGAACAACTAAAAAGCATCCACTATACAGTACAGGAAGACACCATACATGATAACTCTAGCGAAAACAAAAAGGGGACAACAACGACGTGGAAGAATTAGAGAAGCAGTCACGGTTTAGTATGGAATCTGTTAATAGATTCATCAACACAGCGTTCGAGTCAGGGGGATTGAAGGGGCAGTGCTTGGTACAAGGTGGACCCATCAACATCCTCTGTGGAGAACGGCAACTTCATTACGACAGGCCCCCTTCCGTTTGATGTGCTTCTGTGCGTAATCCTTGCGGGACAACACAATCTCGCAACCAGAGCAGCGCCATCTGATCCCCGCATGTCCAGTGATATGTCGTGGAAGGTTACGGGGTTTTATTTTTTTCTGGCATGACCCCCAGCGGCAATGGAATGGCTCCGTTGAACGTGTACTTGGAAGACCCCCGTGGAACCTACGGATATGGTCTACGATATCATTGTGACTTCCACTGATTGAAATTTTGCATGGTGATCCGTCTTGTAGCCCCCATAGGCAATCACTTGCACCAACACCTCCCGCAGCGGTAACAGACGGCTGCGGGGCATTGGGAACGGGAAGTTGAGGAGGCTCTGTTGGAAACGAAGATCCCTGACTAGAATTGAGTTCCCCGGATGCCTGAGCGACGTCGGAGGCTACAAGCTCCCATGGATGACCAGAAAGGCCCCACCAAAATGTTTCTGATGAGGACATCTCATCCACGATGTTGTGGCCACTGGAAACAGGGGGACATGAGACCAGGAGACAAGGGTGCGTTTATTAACACTCACCCAACGTCAATTGTTGTGACATTCTCGGGAATGTTCAAGGTTGGCGTGGGTGCTCCCAGAACGGCATTAGACGAACAGCACCCCCATATCTGACCTTGGCCATTCTCCAGATCCCCAGCTCGTGCCAGTACAACTTGAACACCGGAACTGGGAGCTTGGGTCAACGAACTTCTTTCATCCGTCGCATTCGAGTTGTATGACGACGAATGAGTCACGGAATTACAGGAAGCAGAAACCTTCATCGAGTGGATTATCTGTGAAGACGGGCTTAAGCCACTAGGAGTGAGAGTGGCAGCTGGCAGTACTTGTGAGTGACTACATAGTGATGATATCCTTGGGTATAAGTAGGTTCTCGGATATTGACAGCACATGGGCGAGCAGGCTTTGTTGGCACTGACAAAATTGGTCGCCAACCTCCTCCACCACATCCCCAGTCGTTGGCGCTGATTAAATTGATTACCAGCGCTTGGAATTCCACAACTAGCGCCAAGGAGCTTGAGCGCTGGCTGTAAGACTGTAACGTCCGAGTAAAAAGAAGATCCGAAGACACAAGTACTCCTGTACTAGTAGCTAGTGGGCTGGTAATTAACCCGATCACCGGGCCCCCGCGGAGACGAACCTGGAGTTTGATTGTTTTCGCGTGAGTGCTGTGTGCTGAGTGCTGAGGCTCTGAACGCTGTAACTTATACTAATCGAGCCTCCTAGCGCTTGTTAGATCCGACTATATACATCCTCTTCTTCTCAAAGCTTAATTTCTTGTCAAATCGAGAAACGATAGGCTGCCCAGCCTCAGTGCATGAACGCTCCAGCGCTCATGCTGTCATTTTTACAGGTGCCGTGGTAAGCGTTTAAACAACTGACATGATTTCCATACGATAGGCTATGCAGCAGCACCGATCAGCCTGCCAGCCTCAGCGTCAAACCTTGCACTCCATGACGTAGTATTCACATTGCGGGACACAACTGTGAATATTGCCACTCTGGACTAGCAAGCAATTTCAATTTCCTGGCCTTCTCGTTATGCCGACCAGCTGCTGACGAGAAAACGCTCGAATAAATAATTGACGCTGTACTCTCAGTCTTTTGATAGTATCCCACACACGCACTGCATGCACCTAGTGGCGTAGGGCGCAGATGGACCTCAACCAAGAACACCCAGAGAACATAAATGCGTCTCACGAAAACACGGGGCCGCCTTCATATGCCTTGTGAGTCGGGGCTTCGACGTCGCCCTCACAGAGTGGATGTCACAGAATTGTTGATTAGGGACTTATCTCAAGTTCCGAGTTGTTCAACTTGGCCCAGATCTGTCCACCAATGAGTCCCCCATCCGCGTCAGGCGTGTTAGTTCTCAAGCTGTGCCATAAGCCTCACGGTCAACAATATTTCAATGCCAGTCAACCCTATATATTAATTTACCAGCATCATGAAGTCAGGGGGGTAAGTTGATCAGAGAGCCCGAATATGATATATGGGCGACAACCTTTCCCCAAACCTTCCAAACGGTATTTCAGCTGTTACTGCACACGGCCTTCACACAGGAAGTTGGGATGGACACAGAATGCATTGACATAGTAATGTCCCGCCAAAAGGATACACATCCTACAGCTTTCCATCCATGATCTGCAATATTGGTAAAATACTCTGATGCTCGTTGCAGGGTGGGATGAACGCACATGCATGGAAGCGCCTGGAACACCTTTGATCTTTTTGCATTCCTCTCGAACGTTGCGTCCCAATGTGGTATTAAGAGTGCCGGAGTCGTGATGCTGTCGGATGTAACTACGAGACGCAATCGTGAGACATAGCCATCATAGGACAAAAGAATAAGATCTAAAGTTAGAGGGACTCACCGGAGACAAGCTTCTTCTTTGAATTCCTGGTAAATCTTGCGATTGTTTTTACGCTGCGTACGAGGGAAGTACAGTTCAGTGCCATTCCAAGAAAAGCATCACACCTCCAGTCTACGTGCGGCTTCTTCGTATGCATGACTTTGATGGACCAAAAAATGGTCTGCCAGGACATAGAACGACATTCCTGAAAGATACATCTCGTACAGGCAGGCAGCCTTGTTCCCACCGTACCCGACGAATCGCTCGTCACACCTGAAGTGCACAAATCGTTTGGAAAATCCGCTGCCAGTCTGCTTCCTGATACGCACCAAGGTGGTCCTTCTTTTCTAAAAATGACATACGGCTCATACGCGGACTGGTAGTGCTTGATTCTGTATACCTCGCCAGGAGCAGCCGCATAGAATCGGGGATAATCGCTGCTATTGTGGCCTGGTGCCCAAGACTTATGGAACATGTCGATTTTATCCGCCTTGACGAGTTCAAGGAGGGACTGCAAGAGATTGATGTGATTGAGGTATGAATAGAATGGGAATAACCTTTTTGTCATTCGGAAACACACTCGCATCGATGCCATCTTTTTGCTTCACGTATTCGAACGCCGGAACCACCAACGCTACGCGGCCATCACGTAGGCTTTGTCCAACCTCGCTACCCAAACCGGCTCGGATGTGGCGTCGAAAGTCTGTACAAATGGCGAAATCGACATCTAGCATCATAACAAAGGCCGTGCGTGCGAACAAACGGGCAGCATTGCGCCATGTATTTAGTTGGCGGTCAAACGGGGAGAGCACGAGGTGGACGTCAACGAAAGTGGACATTTCAGGCGTTGAGATGTACAGCTCATGCAAAGCATCAAGAACGATGCGGGAAGCGCTGGGCTTGACGTGAACTGTTGCGGAGATGGGGCCTGCACCTACTGTCTGATATTGAGTGAATCTAAGAGAAGGGTCCGTACCTCTGTATCGTTTGGCTAGCCCCCTGAAGACCTGGAACCGATTGAAAGTGACGAGAGTGGTGACGGTGATGTCGTCCCCCTCGAAGGTTTCTGAAGCTTTATAATAGAACGGAATGATCCTGCATGGTTGCATGCTTTGAGAAAATGCTTTTGAGAGGAAAAGATTCTCGCTCATGATGAATTCTTGAGTTCCGAGACCGGTTTCACCACGAGGTGTGGTTGGCCAGTATAAAGATTCGCCAGGAAGCTTCGCGGACGCCTTGTGCTTGGATTCGATGTACTTTGCGCTTTCTCCTGTCTCTGCAGGCACCGTAGCAAACGACTGTCGCATCTTGAGTGCTGGGATCATGAGCAACGAATATGTCGAGTAAACGATCGCGCTGGCTACAAAAACGGTGGCGAGAAAGTGAATGAGCTTTCTGATCAACATCACGATGGCTATGTATTGGAAGGATGTCCCAATCTGAGATGTTCGCAGATGTTTTCAAAGCTTCGGATTGACCTTGTAGATTCCCAGGCTGTGCGCGTGCACCGTATGCAGTGTTAATTCTCATGTCTGTATCAACCTCAACTTCGATCACATACGAACTCCTTGTTTCATTGCTAGCCAAATGTCCGTGAGTGTGTCCACGCTTGTCCATGGAGTATTGATTGGTCCCTGCTTCCAGAAAAACAATTGAGATCCTTCCTGGGGATGGCGCCCTTTGGACACACTCAGGAGACAGCGGCTCTGACGAAGCAACATTTGCGCCCTTCCTGTTCCTCGACAACAATCTCGGAATACCTCAAAAAGTGCTTTATCAAGCATATATCCACGCAGTTGATGTCTTCAAATTGGCTCGGAAATCGCCAACTCGAGCTTCCGAAGAGAACCAAGGAAATGACAACTCCCCCGCTGTGCAGATCCTAATCGACTCATCATCCATCCTGGTACTTGCCAATCCATCCCATCAAACTGCGCTTAATGCCAGAAAGCTCCTCGTCAAGAAGCAATTGATCGATCCACGATCTGAACTATGCTTCATAGCGTCGCTACTGTCTTCCCAGCACTGGGCGAAACACGCTGAGTTGTGGTATCACAGGCGATGGCTTCTTAGCAACGCCTACGAGACGCACGAGATGCGGTCCCCAACGCGCCTTCCTGCCGGCGCAGGGACATCTCACCGTGATCTGATGTTCGCGTCTCAAACAAATCTCCAACAAGAGCTTGGTTTGCTATCCCGTGCTTGTGAAGCCTACCCTCGGAATTACTTTGCATGGACACATCGTCTCATATGCATGCGCAGCCTGCTCTCAGATCATCTCGCGAATCCCTCAAAGATTTCCAACTTTGTTATGATTCTCCGCCGGGAAATTGATGGGATTAAACAGTGGATCGAACATCATGTTTCCGACTACAGCGCTGTCCACTACATCCTCACCCTTTCACGAGACGTTCTCCAATGTAAAACTCTGGTTTTGGAGGGGATGATCGACGAAGAAGATATGCTGGCTCATGCCATCGCCCTCGTGCGCGAATACCCAGGCCACGAGGCTCTTTGGTTGTATGCCCGCATAGCTCCGTTGATCTTTGATGCACGAGAAAGACAGCAGATAGAACAGTTTGTGGAGAGTTTTGTTCGGCCTTTAGCTTCGCAAAATTCGATCACCAGTGCTTGGGGCGATGTTGCGAATCAGCTTGACAGCTCGGAATACACTAGACTGTACTTATCGAAGAGAGCGAAGGTCGACAGTTCTCACAAACAGTACAGGCAGGACATTGAAACAAGAGGTTTTTGAATGCTTGGATAGTCATTATTGATTGTTGGAAATTTCCTCGGCAGCCTCGCGCATGTACTTGTAGTACATTGTACTGATACATACATGTCTACTGGCTAGGGATATCATAGAGTCTGGATAATATTACTCTGCTATCCGCCGCATGATCAACGATCCATCGACCAGGCCTTATTTTTATTGCCTGCTGAATATTGTAGCCTTTCCAATGCCCACTTAATGTACAGTGGTCCGACCCACGGTGCAATGCCTACATAGGACATAGCACTCCATGCTTTGCCATTCCTGTCCTACGAACAAGGTAAAGTGGAACCGAACTAGTCTTCCTCCCCCTCCTTCTTCCATCCACTTACTCAAGTTATGGAGTTTCCGCTCCCCACCACTCAGTGGGGGTCACCGTCTTCTAAGAAACGTGCCTTGCTCATTCATGGACTGACGTCAACTTCCCTGGCGTGGTATCGTGTAGCAAAGGCGCTACAAGCGCACGGTGAGTGTTCCTATTGGGACCGTTGGGTTGTGTGATCATTGTCTGGAGCTTTGCTCACCCTCCCAGGTTACTTTGTTATGGCACCCGACTTGCCGGGCCATGGCACAGCACCAAGGGGGGGAAATTATGGAATGTCTGCGTTGGCCGCCGTGCTCCAGCCATATGTGAATTCCCCAATCGGTCCGGTATCTGTGATTATTGGACACTCGCTTGGAGCCGTAGTTGCGTTAGTCCTTGCAAATAATCTCCCGCGTACATCCCCAACAACGCTCATTCTTGTTGAGCCTCGCCTTCGACCACCAACTCAAAACCCAGCATCGAAGCAGACCGTTCAAGAAATGGAAACCATCATCGGCATGGTTAAACACGACATTAACGACGTGTCAAGTCTCACTATCGAGGGAGAGATGAGGAGAAACCCTCTCTGGACTTGGGAAGATGCAGCTTGGAAGATATTGGGATTCAAACTTTGCGATCCGGCTGGTGTAGATGCGTTGTTCAGAGTGAGTTTGATGTCGGGAGAAACGGTCTTCAAGAGGTCTGACCCTTCTCCGCAGTCCAACTTTCCTTGGGACTTCGAGGAATTTCTAGGAACGCTTCCCGCTCATGTTCATGCTACCATCCTATCAGCAGACCCGAAGAACAGGCCGGGATTTCTGTTAGAGCGCGCCACTGAGTACCCCCGTGTCTCCACACAGGTCATTAAAGGAAGTACACACTCTATACATCGGGAGTTCCCTGAAGCTATTGTTGATGCGACGTTGAGCAGCCCATTATTGCTAGACTGCCAGTGACGTTAAAGTTGCGTCTCCCGAGACACAAGATACTGGTATTAATTTCGCGACCTAGAAACTCTTATGTTGGCAGTCAATTAGATATTTCCCTTACTATGTACCACTAGCAATTGCATAGTGCACTATTGATATCGAAGAACCCTGTACTTACTATCGTGCCTACCTTGGTGCAAATGTCTGGTACAATGCAAATCTCACAAAACACTACATTCCCGATTGTCTGCATCCCTACTGTAGAGTACTAAGACAGTATCCAACAAAAAAGGGGGAGTCGATTTGAAGTTGCGCCCGCAGCGAGACAAAAACCATTGTTTTGCAAAGGGAGACCCCCAGATCCCAAAGATTGGCCTGATAAATCACAAATCTGACACCTGGAGGTCATGGGCTATAGTATAATGAGCCTGTCAGACAAGTACAGAGCCCAGCAACTGACGGGATGAAGCTCTAAGAAATAATCTTGAGGTGCAAGTGATCTGAGCGTGACATGGTTGAGCGAGATGGTGACAAAATTCAATCTCCTCTTGGCGTACCGTGAGATTAAACTTACTGGGCGGCTTGTGTGACCCACCAGCAAAAGGCCTCTGGAACTCGGTATATACTTTTCTGAACATCACACAAATATAAAAATTTGGAGAAATTTGCAGGTGATGGGGATACATCGATAGTATAAGTACCCTGCTTCCGGGCCGCCTAGTTGCTGTTTTTGAAGTTGTGGAAATGATTTACTCGTTTTTTTTTGCTAGTATCACACTTGGTAGGGAACTTGGTCGGTTGCCTGATATAGACAATTGTGTTGATATGAATATGGAATACTTCTGATCTCCGTCGTCACCTAGGTTGTTGATGGCGCACTTGAAATACTCTTTCCCCCACGAACATTCGATGCTCAGATGTACAACTGTTTCGACAACTGGGAGTTATGGCGGAGGACGCCTGACAAGTAAGCTACGTCCAGTCAGTGCTGCCTGAGACTTGCCTGAGGGTCAGTTTGTAGCCTAGACTGGGCGACTCCGTGCTTAAGATATCGCTGAATATTTATCCTCGAGCTTGAAACCTTGATGATTGGACAGATTCCACTCTTTGGAGTGGCTCTTGAAGCTTGAAGCTTGAAGACCTAACCAAATGGAGGATAGTCCGAGTCCCTCGTGTTTGAAAATTATGCGTTTCCCTCTGGGCCTTTACGCTACGGGCTAGGCCTTGCCCAGCGCCCATTACCGGTTTCTGTAAGGGGTTTGTGAACTCAGATTACTGGGAACCGACACGCGATCCATATGTAAAACGCAACCCCAACCTTACGGCGCAGGGCACCCTTCCTTCTCCCGTCGATGTCGCAGTCGTCACTCTCGTCTTACGAGCTATTCGAGGATAGCGTGAATCTCATAGGCAGCACCGTCATCACTGCTGTGGCCTATGGCATCATGTTCACGCTATACACAATCGCCTCTCTTGCTCTTGTCCAAAATATCCGGATGTCGAAGTATGATGTCCCATTGCGACATCGTTCTCAATGCTTTCTGGCCTACATAACCGCCATGTTCATTCTTGGGACAATTTGTTTGGCGTCTAATGCTCGAGGTGCACAGATCGCTTATGTCTACCGTCCAAACTACCAGGGCTCCAACTCGGCGACCTACGCAACGAGCATCCGTCACCAGGGAGTGATCCTCATGGGTTCGGTAAGTTACATCTTGGGAGGCATGATGGCAGACTGTTTGGTAGTACGTTTACATCGCTGAAGTCGAGCTAGACATTAGCTAAAGGCACCTCGCACACAGTTCTGGAGGGTGACGGTGGTATACCATAATTCTCGGTATTGGTTATGGGCCAGTCTCCTGCCAGCATTTTTTCTGTGTGGTGTCGTCGGTATGGTTCAGTCCTTTCATCATTGATCACGAGCCAATCGAGTCACCCTCACAGCCATGGGTATCTGTGTGATCGTTCAGGCCTACGATCTAGATTTGACTTTCTATTCCCAAAGTTCAACGGAATTTGCAGTCCCTTACTACGCATGCTCTCTCGCCCTCAGTTTGACGTCCACAATCCTTATTGTCGCAAGGCTTTGCCTATATAAGAGACGCCTAGATAGGACATCCAGTGAGTATGTCGTCCTTTATTGTGACTCACCCTGATCGAAACACGTTGTAGGAGGTAGTGTTGCTTCTCCTTACCTCGGGATCATCGTTATCATTATCGAGTCCTCTGGCCTTTACGCTCTCTGGTCACTTCTTTTCTTAATCACCTATGTCATCAACAATCCGTTTCAATACATGTTCCTTCCGTCACTCGCCCAAGTGCAGGTAAATCAATTCTATCGGTACTCGTCGTCTTCGTACTCATGCATACAAGATCATCGCCCCCCTTCTGATTGTCTTATTCGCCGTGCAAGGAAGGGGTTGGTACCAGCAGTCAATTCTCGCTTCAGTCGGGCATATACGATTTGCTCCCCGTCCCATATCCGGAATTCAGGATGGCCAAATTGACTCTGATGTTACTATTCCTCCTCCAGTAACTTATTCCATGTCAAAGGGGGGTAGTACGTACCGGCCACGAAGCACTTAACTCTACCTGTATCAACGATCTCCTCGTGCCCTCACGCAAAAAATCATCAGCTGCTCTAGATTATCCTCGTGTGACCAGGCCTCGTTGTAAATTAAATCGACGTCCCGGGCCCTTCCGATCCACCTCACCACGTAGATCGATGTTCTCCATCGCCATAGTATAGTACCACACCCTCAGTTTTCACATCGATGCGAATAATTGTCCAGATTCCAGATCGTCACGCTGAGCGATACTCTAGTGTACATGATTACAGCCGTGTCCGCGGTAGAGCGGCGCAAATGGTGCTTTTCCGTCCATGCATGGTCATCTACTACGGCTCCGACTCTATGATGTATAAGTGATGGACTATCAATAGATTTGTTTTCTATAAGATTCGACTGTGTCAGATCGCATATCGAACGGCCATGTTCACCACAGAGCGTCTCCTTCTTCGGGGCTTCGAGGATTCTGACCTAGATCACCTCTTAGCCCTGCGCAACGATGCACGCGTTCAAAGAGCCAAAACATTCGGACCAGTCGTTCCTCGACCTCCAAAATACAAAGACTTTCTGAAATCGCTCGCGGAGGACTCAGCTCTTTGGTTCACTGTGACGCTCAGGGAAACTGAAGAGTTCATGGGGCATTGTAACATCAGAATACACGAGCCCAAGAACAGGGATGGTGAATTCTCAATATCCATGTATCCGAAGTTCTGGGGCAAAGGCTACGGAACAGAGGCCACGAGGTTCACAGTTGGCTATGCATTCAGTGCACTAGGTTTGCAGCGTTTGTCGTTGTCTGTCCTCGAGGGGAATGCTGCAGCGAGGGGGCTATATTCAAAGATGTGCGTTCCATTGAGCTTCTGGAAGGAGGAACCAATGTAATTTATTTCAGAGGTTTTCGGGAGGAGGGCAGAAAGAGGCGAGGCAACTGGGCTGAAGGGCACTGGGAAGACATCATAGACATGGGAATACTGGATGAGGAGTGGATCGCTCAGCAAAATAAGACTTCAACATCATAGGATCGAGTAATTCCGCGTTGGAGCGCAAATCAAGTACCGATAGATGGTGCGTAAATAAGAATTGTATTCTCCCCAAACTTGGCTCAAGGAGATATTGCAGATCGTGATCTTCAGTGTATTCTAATCATCATACAGAGGAGTTGTTCATCGTCTTCCCAAGTTCTGAAGGAGGGCGGAAGATGTTATCTCGGTACCAACCAAGTTCTGCAAGGTAGGGTTTAGCCATACGAAATAGTACTAGAGGAGAGTGTCGACCTTTGATGGAGCTTTTTATATCTTCCAAGGCTCTGCAAAAGCATTAATTGGAGGTCGTGCATAACGGTACACGTGAACCCACCGATGCTTGCCACTAAATATATGTTGTGGAACCTCAGTCCCAGGATACCATCTACGGGATAGTTCCTGAAGCAAGCTATTATGTCGATTGCGTTGGCAGTGAGGATGCACCCACTTTGATAGAAGATACGTCTGTCTCTGATTAGACCTCGTATTCTAGTAAAGAGTAACGGAGCACCCACCGACAATCCTTCGTAACAAGATTAACACGACGTCAGGACCAGGGGTAACCGCCTACCGATAATGGAGCCAGTCAACAACCTCGGGCATCTCTTCAACTAAAAATGACCGATCCGCATGAACGGAGTTGCCTGCAAGCACTCCAGTACGTTGGTCCGGTATCCATTTTTTGATGTATTGAAGGACCGTGTCCGAAACATAATCTTTGCTGTACGGCGATTCAAGACATGCTTTCGTTAGTCCTGACTAGTGGGGTTCAGTGTTGTTCCGGGATAGCCATGCAGATGGCCTACCTTGCCGTGTTGCGTTTTGCACCATTCGTCCATGCTTTTCTCGCAGGTGAGACAAGAAGGTGGTATTCGACCGAGTTACTCACCTATTCAGTACCGATTTCTCGGTTTTAATCACGAATTCAATGCCATCATCCACCAGGTCCAGGTTCCCGTTCGTGATAAGCACCTGGAGCAGAGGCAAAATTCATGTATTGGTTTGTCCAAGTTTGCCCCGGCAGAGTGAGCTCACGGCAATCTCAAGGAGTTTATCCTTCTTGGGATTCAACCCGGTCATTTCACAGTCTATCCAGACGAGGGGCCCAGCCCGAAAGCCCAGTGGACCATTGCTGGACATTGAGGCCATCAGGAGTGGTCGAGGACGAGTTCTGATAATTCCTAGGGTCCTATGTGGCCTGCTCACAGAGAGTAGCCGTCGCGCAGAATTCATGAACGGCCGCAGGCAGCCTCCCAGGTTGGAGTGAACAATGAAACTGCAGAAAGGAGGCGGCACGGTACGGTACGGAGGCTGAGGAAAACAGAAAGACTATGTTACGACGGACTCCGAGACGGAGGATGATCCTTACAACTGTTTCGGAAATTCATGTCCGAGTGGCGCAAACGCGCGTTCGAAAATCAGGAAATCAGAATAATCAGAATAATCAGAAATCGACATCCTACCCCTCACACTCCTTTTAACTACATAAAACTACTCTATACAGCTGCATGCAAAACGTTAGACCGCTTGGCCCTACGCTCGACTCAGGATTTTTGTTTACATTAAGGATAGGGTATAACATGGGTTAACCCGGATAATACCCGGGTCATACCTGCAGGTTTCGCAAAAATGAACCTCCTACCCGTACCCGACCCGGGTAAGAA
>MU120975.1:19918-94341 GCA_014904835.1 Paxillus ammoniavirescens | reverse complement strand
CCCACCCCCTTCCTCATCACACCCACCTCCATCATCTCCTCCATCATCTCCCCCATCATCTTCCCCTTCCCCCATCACTCCATCATTCCCCCCTTCTCCACTTATGCTCCCTCACCATCACTATCTTCCCCCATCCCTTTTCACCATCTCTAGCATCCCCCATTACTCCCCACTATCTTCCCCCATCCCCTCCCACCATCTCCAGCATCCCTCATCACTCCCCATCCCTCCTTTCTCATTTCCAGCGCCCCCCATTACTCCCCATCTCTCTCCAGCATCCCCATCACTTCCCAGTCTCTGTGCCAAACTGGGAGAGCTGGGGCCTTAACTATGGAAAAGGGCTGGTTTGCTGATGTAGTAAACTCACTGACCGTGAGACATGAGGTATTTAAGCCTGCTATGTCCTCACCCTCCCCCTTGCTGACATCCCTTCTCATCCATGTTGTACACATTTGACCAAGGAATTTTGCGGGTGTCCAGGATATTTTTGAGGACATTGAAGTGCATCATAACTGTTGCCTGGTTGAAGCACTGAGCACACTTTGGGTCAAGTCTAGAAGGCCACCCCAGCTTGATAGTTGGGTTCCGCTTGAGGAATTGGTATACCCAGTTTCTACCAGGGACATGTCCGCTGAGCACATAGCATTTTTGTGTGATGGTTCATTTACTGATTGGCTTGCCTGCAGTGTCGAGATGCTCAATCCACTTGACCAAGACTTGCTCTTGTTCAGGGGAGAGTATTTGCTGGTGTGCATGAGCATCACTAGCAGGTTTGTGAGTACCACGAAAGCAGTCACGAAGTGTGCTCTCGGGGACATGGTGGTGAGCTGCAGCCTTCTTGATATTAATCTTCTTCCCATCTTGTTGTTGTTGCCGGAGTTGGGCACAGGCAGTTTTTACTTTGCTTTCATGGTTTTTCCATAACTGAGCTTTGCTGAGCATGCAGTCCTGAGCCCAGTGTTCCGAAGCCCACCTTGAACAGCACTCAATGTCAAGCAAACTAGGATATTCACCTTGACAGCATGGCATGGACATTCAGCATGACGGAGGCCGAATTCAGGCTTTCCTTTTTTGACTAGAGTCACTCCTATGTCACATATATCCTCCTCTCTTGTTTTGTAGCTGATCCTTATGATCAAAGGCCCTCGGAGAAATTATTTTCAGGTTTCTGGCCATATTTTCCATCCCCACCATAGACATTCTTGTATTGTAGTGTTGATGTGTGATCCAGGTATGTGCTGTAAAGTGCCTAAAACCTCCCTTGAGCACTATGGATGCCATTCCTGTGCAACAAGTTGCTCAATTTTTGTCAAAAAATATATATGGCCTTACTTGTAACACCCCCACCAGCTTAAGTCCAAAGATCAAAGTCATTGCGACTTGAATTGAGTGCACCAGAGTCGAAACATGAACACTGGGTACACACGAAGCCGTGGGACTTAGACTATCTAGTAGGTCTAATCCACAATATTAACTGGGTCAGCATCATGTGATATACCAGCTATGCATTGGGAAGAAATAAGAGTTCTCCAAAGTTCCAGTTCTGTTTGCTTAGGTATGGTGTGATGCAGCCTGTAGAATGAGAATTGATGTTGTGAGGACTGAATAAATGCAAGTGATGTGGTGGGAGGGGAATAAAGTGGAATAGCCGAGGGTGATACACAAAAGAGCTAGTTAACATGCAGACAACATGAGTTCCATCATTGCCCATGATGGTCAGAGTGTACACAAGTTGCCTTCTGTCGGTGGACTCGGTTCATTTACACAAGACTGGCCCACCAACCAACAGGGTTGCTCTGCGAGGCAAGAAGGCAAGCATACACTGCTACCACTCAACTGTCAGGGTTGGATGTCCATTGCTCTTTGTCAATTGCCTGTCAAGGCTACCGCGAACCATCCGAAGATGGCCATCAGGAAACGAACCATCCATGCGGGATCAGCACCGATGCCAAGACCAGGGCGCAGCTGCATCGCGAGGGCGATGTCAAATTCGGGGACAGCCGAACGATAGGCGCGACGGCGGGGATGGATGAGATGTCGCGAGGCAGCATCGATGGCAGCATCAGAGGAGGATATACCAAGCAGGGGGGGGTTGATTGCGCAAACTGACCACGGGGGGCAAAAGGGGGCGGAAGAGCACGATTCGCGCATTGCGGGAGTGCTGTGTTCTGGTGTCAGGCGCGGTTGTTGATCAGACGTGTTGTCCTGCGAGGATCGCAACAGTGTATCCATGAGACAGGACTGGTCAAGATGCACGATTCCATCGGGCGGAAGGGAACTGATGGGAGGAAGTGGCGTCATATCGACTGCATCTTGGTATTTCTCCTCGACATCATCCCAATCTGAATCTATATCCGATATGACATCAGGATCGACGAGTTTCCCCTCGGCAAGCAAACCACACTTCTCCGTGGTCCCTTCTGCGGTATCGAAGGACTGTTGCTCGACGTCTGTCTGCAATAGAAAACAGTTTCCGCTGTGAAGTGGCTTCGGGCTGGAGGCCGTAATATACCTGGACGATTTCGAACGCTTCCAGACACGCGGCAGTACCTCCCAAGCCTTATTTGACGCAAGCACTTGAAAGCTCAGGTATTTGGCGACATAAAGCGCCAACGCCATACAGGCTAGAACTAGCAAGGCTACTGTGCAAGATAGCAACAGGACTAGGAACGGAGCGCTCGAAGTTTCGTCGCTTTCCGATGACGAAGCTTCGGCCTGTTCGTAGATAGACTGGCCTGAAGCCGACTCCAAAGACAATGGCCTCCCGGCATGACTACTGAGATGGAGTTCAATGAGCCGGTTACGAGCAAGCATGTCGTTGCTGTCCCAATCCTCCTCGTCAACCAAGTCGCTCAGAAGGGTCGCTTCCACCGGGGGTCTTCGTCCGGGGACAAGTCCAAGTGATACCATGGCCTCGACGGACTCTTCCCCGAGTTGGGAGACATATCCGCTCTGCTGTTCTGCGGTGAGAAACCGAACACCAGCTGCATCATCGTTGAATTTGTCTTTGCTGCATATGCCGCGAGGCGACGAAGCTCGGTGAAAAAACTGGTTGAGCCAACGTGAAAAGAGACCAACCCTGGATAAGCCTGGAATGCAGCCTGGCCGGCACCCTGGGTTGCAGATAAGGTCCGGACATTCCTGGTGACGAATAGCGTTGTTTAATGTATATCCGCAGCATGTGGGTAATGACTTACTGGTCAGAGTCAGACACTGGCAGTATTGGGTGACTAGTAACAACCAGCGCAATTAAAAAAACAGAAGCGAGTAAAGGTATAGTCATGGATAGTAGCAGAAGCTTTGACTCGCTCTGAAATATTTAAACCGGCGAGTGTCGTTTACTTGACGTGGAGACTTGACGAGAATGGCCCGTAGTGGCAAACCCGCCTCTGTGACAGTACTTCAAGCACGCCAGTTGCAAGGTCACGTGAACGATAATATCAGACTACATCCCACTTGGGCAAGATCAGCCTTGACGGCGTCAACCTCGTCTCTGTGACCGGCCGAAGTCCAGTCTCTGAATTGTGTGCATGGCGAGGGGCCGTGCGTCGCACTGGAACTCGAGACCCTCCTTTCATCCTCCAAATGATCCAGCAACCTACCGTGACCTACTCTTGTTTGAGGAGAGGCTGAAGACAAATGCTGCTTCCCTACAACGCCGAAAGTCTCGCTACCAATGTAAGAAGTGCGTCTCTGGCTTCTCCGCGCCATGAACTGACCATCAGGCAGTGTTCCTTTTACATCTCGTTCTTGTTATTGCCTTCCTCTTATCCGAAGTCCTACTGCAGACCGCATTTCTAGACATACCCTATACCTACGCCCTTCGAAGTATCCTTCCAGATGTTTACGGGAACCTCGTCAGCGTGCAACCACATCCTTACTTTGCTTCTGGTTTGTTGTTCGTTGCAGTCACCACTCTGCTCCTCTTCTTTGCCAGTGGAATGTACTCTGAGAAGATTGCTTATGCTAACCGGTACGAAGCACTGCTTTCGTTCATGAAACATCCCTGATCTTGGACGTTCTGGAAGGTATATCCCTCATGCAAACAAGGCGCTTCGGTCATTTAACATGTACCTCAACGTCAGGAAGCCACCTTTACGGTCGAAATTCTCGCTTAACCCCTTTTCACTACTTTTTCCTCGGCCACAACCACCACTTGAAGCCGGAAATCGGTCCCCACCTCGATCTTCACCCACTGACCGCAGTATTTCCGTACCCATTTCACCCATCCCCCCTGCGGCTAACCCTCGTGGTGAGCTTATTTTCTCTTCTCGCGTGGACCGGTCATTTCGCGAGTCTTATGATCGCTACCGTGCGGCATTCGAACGGAAGCGAGAAGAACGTGAGCGATCTGCTGCGATGAAGACATGGTTGGGTTGGTTGCGCTTTCAAATGCCTTGGAACAAACCGCCTGTTGTCCAACCTTCGGCGGTGGCACAGGTCCGAACGCCATCTTCGTCTACCAGGGGGCGAGGGATTGGAAGTGTGTTATCAACACCCTCATCGTCTAGACGTTCTAGCCCTATGACAAGGGCCTCACGACGAGGCACCCCTGCAGTATGTTTTTCCTCCTTATTTCAGGTAAATCAATGAAGAAGACGTTCGGCAGTTACAATCGGCCGCGTAGCTTGTGTCACACTGGCACCACCCCACCCTCAAAGTCATTCATGGGGGGTATGTGGACGAGATAGTACTAGTGCCTTTGGCGAATATTATATTTCCGACATGACAGAGCAGGAGAAGATTTCATCTTAGCAGGCTCCGGTCATATCGATGAAATTGACGGCAGGCGGGGTGTGAATTTTCAGGGCGAGAAGCACTTGAGTTTTCGATTTTCAAAAAGTAGCTTGTACTTAGCATTGACTTTGATGGTGGGGCATTCAATTCACGATGCGTCAAAATGCGGGGTTTACCTGGTTTATTCGCAGTACAGTACGTAGTACTTCACAGTATTTTCTGCCATGGGCGGGTTTCAATTGAGACAACCGTTTTACGTAATGGACATCTCTTCAAACTACACCCGAAGATTTTTGCTGTTCCGTCTAGATCCAGTCAAGTGGCAACGTTTCAACGCCAATGCCTTACAATCACCACTCACATTCAGGTCAATTCTGCAAACATGCATCGGGAACCCTTGAAGATGTCGTGCTAGAGGCCATCAAGCAAGGTTTTGAAGTATATGGTCTCACTGAACATGTTCCTCGGTACAGAATAGAAGATTTGTACCCGGAAGAGGTCCTTCTTTTCCTATAATGTCCCTGCCATGAGACTCATGTTTTCTTGCGTTTAGGCAGGGCTGTCACCTGATGCCCTCATCCAGCAATTCACGGACTTCTTGAACGAAGCCCATAGGCTCAAGGCAACTTACGCTTCCCAAATCACACTGCTGGTCGGTCTAGAGACTGAGTTCATCACTGAAACCGATCTGGAAAAACTGAACGCCTTGCTCGGTGAATATTCCAGTCGTGTTGAATACATCGTTGGCTCAATCCATCACGTCAACACCATCCCCATCGACTTTGACCATGCTTCATTCGAGAGGGCGCTGCACAGTTTCACAGATGCAGTGGCTGAAATTAATACCCAGGGAGGATGCCACACGGACAAATTTCTTGCAGCATACTTTGATGCGCAATACCGATTGCTGGAACGTTTTCATCCGGAAATTATCGGTCACCTCGATCTGTGCAGACTCTACAACCCAGAGTTGCGATTCTCCGAATTTCCGAATGCCTGGGAAAATTTAAAAAGAAACATTAAATTTGCCATCAACTATGGCGCTTTGTTCGAGGTCAACGCGGCCGCCTTGAGGAAGGGTTGGCTGACTCCGTATCCCGGAGAGGATGTCGTTGCAGTGCGTGGCTAGACGACATTCTTTTCGTGTCCTCATGTCACCACTAGGTAATTCTGGAGTTGGGTGGTCGTCTCGCCCTCTCCGATGACAGTCATGGACCCTATCGCGTAGGAGAGCACTACCCCGAAACGCGAGACTACTTGCGGCGATTAGGAGTCAACGAACTCTGGTATTTGAGTCATTCATTGGACGGCAATGCTTTCGAACGGGGTCTTTCACCAGCACGCGTTGCTGGCGACTGGTGGGAGCATGACTTCTGGAAACGCTGCGCGCCATCTGTTCAGGCCTAAGGCTGCAAGGAGCAATGCACATCATATTTGGCCAAGGTCGGACTTTCTAACGCGCCTGTCCAGATCGGTTGACCAGGCAAAGCGTTTCTAGGCATGCGTTTCATATTTCAAACACAGGTCGTCACTCCATATCGGAACTACGGATGAGAATGTCTACTCAAAGACGGGCTGATCACCAGGCTAGTTGGCCTTGGTGTTCGGTTTGCTTGGTTTGTTTGGCGTGCCGCGCATGTCGTCTACTTTAGATCCCGTCATAGTCGGCAACGTAACGGCGAAGTTGGGGTTGTTGTGCCACCACATTTGCGCCCTCTTTGCAAACTCCAATGATGGGCCCTCAAGTCCACAGCGAGTGATTATAAGTTCCTACTCTTCTCTCACACATGGACGCAGCCCATGAGCCGCCGGAGTTGTGTGGATAATATAATTTCCCCTTACTGCTGTTTGGCGCCCTGTCTTGCATAACTAGAGAGCGGGAAACATTCTCATGAGGGAGCTTGTCAGACACCTGTCGACGGATTCATTCTGGCCACATACTGATACCGACTGGCCGGAATTGTCTCGGCTTCAAGACGTAAATAAACATGCCGCATCATTTTCTTGATGTCCCGTCCTGCCCACCCTCCTTTGATCCCCCACCACGGCTCCAATGAGCTGCGCAAGTTCAAACATTTTCTACAACTAGCGAAGCTAATTGCAGGATTCGACTACCCACGCTATATCTCAGAATGTGGTCGGAACCACTGCTTCTGCCATATTCCAAGAGGTGACTCCGCGATCCCACTTTCATATCAGGCGTTATGATTTATGACAGGACTGGGCATGATGCCCCGGACCTCTATAAAGGGCGTGGATCTCTCATCTCATCAGATGATCGACTTTGGGTTTGGAAACAAGGCGCCCTGCAGGCCGACGATTATTGCCCTACGTTCGGAAAGTCGCCTTGCACCTCCCATGATCTGTCCCAGATGAGGGCTTCTTCCGAAGTGGGAATGGGCTCGAGTAAATCTACTTGGCCGCTTCATCCGCTGATTTCCAGCCCTTTGGTGGTGAAAGGTATAAAGGGAAGTACAGCTCAAACGTCCCAACCAACAAGCCCGTCAAGCTTTCTCAGCCGTCTTATACGTCTACCACAAGTTCTCTTAATCTACCCTAATCTTGTGAGCTCGTTCGCGCTGCCGTGTGGCATGTTTCTGACCCGGAAGAGCAGACTACTTCACCACAATCAAAATGTGCTACCGCCAGCTCCAATGCATCGAGTTCGCCTGCGGCCATAAAGAGCCTTTCACCGAGAGCAAGGTAAAGCTGCCCGCTTTCGAATCCCCCACCCTTGCTAAAATGCCAGCCCCTAGGTCGACTGCAACTCGAATCTGTGTCGGTATAGCTCTCTCCATGTGCGACCTTGCATAGCCTGTTCCTCTACGTGCTCGCAAATGTTCGTTGATTAATGTTCAGCGAACTTGGCTTATGAAACTGATGTTTACCCCTAGGCTGGGAAGAGCTCAACCCACAGTTGCTCAAAGGAAAGAATCGTTATGTCGCCACTGTCCTAGACAGCAAGCTTAATAAACGTATCGCTAATTACTTGTTACGATGTATCGATGATGTCTATCATTCTATTTATTTTCTTGTCTTTGGGACCTGCCCGATCTTTGAGTGATGTAACGTTTTGCACCTCACCTGGGCAACGAGGGCCGCAACTGAATGCGTGGCGATGCAAGTGAACTGGATAACTAAACTTGCAGGGAGACACGTGAAAGTAGCGGGGCAGATGGCTCAGGTTGAGGGTGTTCTACGATGAAACTGCGCGGACGGGACATCGAGCACGACCTGTCATCGGTTCTGCATCACCCTTGAACTTGGCGCGCCCGTTGCAACTTGCAAGTCAGACCAGTACTCTGCCTCCATACTTCCAATTGTAGACATGTGTGCGGAAAGAAGTTGATGCGACTGTGACGATGGCTGGCAGCCAACCGTGCGTGTGGTGGAGTCAGCGAGTTCGCGGTCTGGATGGGCTGTGGGGTAATGCAAATTGGCAGGGTTCACGACGTGAGTTGGACCTGAAACTTTGGCACACGGCAAATGTTAGCGAACAAGGGCAAGTCGGTGCACACTTGAAGAAGTGACAGCCGTTCACAACCGCGATGACAGCACTGGTCCTCGAGGCAAGTCTGTTAGGGCCCCGCTGAGACAGGGGGAGGCCATAAATGGCCATGATGGTGCACATGTGCGATCGCCGCTTCGACTTCGTATTTCATTGACGCGCCAACCCAGGCTCATACAAGATCCTTCTACCCACATGCCACTACTGAGTCAGCATAGCTCTCCTCGTGCTAGGGCTATGTACCTGCGCACCTTGCCTTCCATCAGAGAGCGTTGTACCCAAGTCCACGATCTTGCGAAAGAGGGTCAGCTGCAGTATTTTCATTATGACCCTGGAAGGGAGGAGGCTGTGATTGAGTTTTGCGCGAGCATCATGGAGGTGTGTCTGACATCCTTGCCCTTGCTTCTCTGTCAATAACAAATTTACCGCCTTTGTAGAGAGACTTTTCGAATGAGTTTGCATCCGTGAGTTTGCCACACCTTGTTCATCAATCAAACTGCATCATCGCCAATCCGCCTGCCTGAAACTATTAGATCCCTCCCCATGGGCGATGGCGGCATCTGGATGCTGGACGGCGTCGCATCGAACCAATGCTCCTGAGCTGGGACGGATCCATTACTCCCCCGGACACAAAGGAAAAGTGCAAGCGGATTATCGATTTGTTCCTCGTATCCGTGTTGCTAGATGCCGGTGCAGGAAGCCAGTGGGCCTATACCGAAGAGGATTCGGGTCAGACGTTCTCGCGATCCGAAGGGTTGGGCGTCGCCAGTGTCCACATGTTTAAGGATGGCATTTTCTCCGGATCTGCATCACAGCCCTACAGAGTAGATGGTTCTTATCATCACAGTTTTCATTGGAAAGCCGAAGGCAGCTGATGACGTGCGGTTTACAGCTGAAGGACTGGCTCACATCACTGTTGACAAAGTGGCCGAGGCGATGCAAGTTAGCAATTCGAACCCAATGGTGGGTCTCGAGGGAAGAACGTCTCTACTCGTCGGTCTTAGCACGGCCCTCAAATCAAACCCCCAATTCTTTGGTCAAGATGCAAGACCCGGCAACATGCTTGGTATCGTCACTTGCGTCATACCCCCCATTGCAACTTGTCACTCATTAAAATGTCTTCCAGACTTCCTTGAGGCAGAGTCAAAGTTGGAGGGTTCCACACGACGCGTTCATATCTCCACTCTCTGGACTATTCTAATCGAAGGCCTATCTCCTATCTGGCCAACAAGACTCGCATTGGACGGTGTTTCCCTCGGGGACGTTTGGTCCTGTCCAGCACTGAAACAACCTGGTCAAGCTGAGGGTGATGACTTGGTACCGTTTCACAAGTTGACGGGATGGATCACATACAGTCTTATCGAGCCAATGGAGAAACTTCTCGGATGGACTTTCGATGGGGTGGAAGACATGACTGGTTTGCCAGAATATCGCAATGGTGAGAATGATACCAGTCACCTGGTTATGTCCGTTCGTCCGTACGTTATGCAAGGGCTGACACAGGGTGTGATAGGTGGTTTGTTGATCGATCTCGGGGTCTTGACCCTTCGCCCAGGGGTACTTTCATCCGAATGTTACCCAGATGAAAGCGGCATCCCTCGCTTACCCCCCTCACATCCTGCTGTGGTGGAGTGGCGAGCCATGACGGTTATTGAACTGTTAGTTTCCGTCATGCTTGGCCCCAAAATGGTCATGAGCTGATGAACTGATTCATATCTCAGAGATCGGATCGCAGACGCTCTTCGGCGTAAATATAACCTCCCCAAGGACGAGCTGACGCTCACCCAGGTACTGGAGAGCGCGACCTGGAAAGGCGGGAGAGAGATCGCCAAGAGCCTCCGCCCATCCACAGGAGGACCTCCGATTGATATCGTGAGCGATGGCACCGTCTTCTAAATTGATGGTAGTTGTAAGTGAGAAGGCCTTGTCACTGGATGGAGTCAAAGATGTATGTATGATTACGAAGCAAATCCCGAATAGGTTGTGTCAAATTTATAGTCCATGGCCACATCAATGACGTTTTAGTTCCGTTGCGAGGCGCCAAGATAGAAAGCACGCTATAGCGGCCGCGACACCTCCAAACCTATATCACAAAAGCAATGATGAGGGGCAACGTCATGTGGCGGCAGGATGGTAATTGAATTTACCGAAAGATGATCGCAATTGAGTTGGGTTGGGTTTGTGAGAGCTCGTCAGAGCGGGAGAAGAGGTGCCTTGCGACGTCCTGGGCGGCAGGGGTGACCGTCCCGTTTCCAGGTTGTGTGTTACCAGGGTGGTGGCCATGCAAGACAGACTTGTCCGGATCGAAGATCGCAAAGATTATCGATGAGAGACCCGTCACGAGGAATTGAGGTATGACGATGAACATGTTGTGAATGCCCTGCAAAACCGGTACAAGGGTAAGAAGAACGGGAAAGGGAAATGCATGTGAGTATCTTGTCAATTGCAGGGACGCCCAGAAGACGCATGATTGAGTGGATAATCACGCACGAGGATGGCACCAGCCTGTGAACTGAGACCATTGGCTGACTTTCTGGCTGGCCCTGACGATGACGTCAACCCAACTCCCACGCAGGGCGAATCGGAAGGTTGAGAAGGTGAGAAGTCTATATCAATTCTGCCGACTCGTGCCCTCGAATTCTCCAACCCCATGATCCTCTGATGGAATTCGTGGTCATCGTCTGGTTGAGACGACGGTGACCTCGAAAAAGAGGGTCTATTAGAGTCCACGCGAACGTGAGGATGATCATGAGGGTGAGTTTTGGGAGTGTCTTCATCCTCGTCGAAATTAGCTTGAAAGAGCTGCTGGGTCTCGTCCGCATCCGCGTCGTGTTCGACGTCATCGCGCAAATGTCCCGCGCGTGTCGAGCGCGTGTCGGCGAGATAGATTGACCCCGCATCACCCAAGGCTGGGTAGGACAATATTGCCTCCGCAAGCTAAAGATACCGTTGGGGTATGGGGTAAGAACAGTGCCTCAATCAAGTGCACTCACCAGAGCAAAGGGTGCCCACTGTGTAATTGCCCAACAGAACCCTGTGACAGACATGATGAATGTTGCGCCTGATACACTCGACGTGAGGCTATGTTTTTTTTTCGAAAGGAGGAAGGAAAGGAGTAAAAGTATCAGTCACGGTAGATCGCTTGCCGATGCGAATAACCCAAACGACGGGAGAGGAACGCACAATGTGGCTGCCATACACGATGCAAAAACAAAATGTGACACCGCCCACAAACTCGCCAGGTGTATCCGAACACGTTCTAACCACCACTTCGGCTTCGGCTGATGGGAGCTGGAGGCGTGTGACTCCTTTTCTCTGACGACGAGCGAAGGCAAGATGACATTGGCTGCCAGAGACACCAACGCGCTGTAGAGTAAGGCCCGTGCGCCAAGACGAGTAGATTCAGTGTCAAGAGCGATTGCGGCGTCATCGTTTTCTGGGATGGGTGACGAATTCTTGTGGAGGTCACCGATGTAAAGTGTAGTGTAGAACAAGACGGGAAACCATGCGAGCCATGCGCTAGCAATGCTAAGGATCGAACAGTGACGGCGCGAAAGACGAGACATACAAAAATTGTATAAAACACTGTAGATACAGGTCACCGTGGATTTAAATACGGAGAAGTGTGAACATACAATCTGTCGGATGACTTTCGGAAGCCGCATGAGAGTCTTCCAAAGTTTCTTCAATTCCTGTCGAAAGTTTCCTGGGCCGCCGCTGCGGATAACTTGAACACAGTCACTCCACGACATTCTGATGAAAGGTAACTTACGACGAAGCGAACAGGACACGCTCCTTTACTTGTGAGCACACCCAAATGTGTGTCGCGAACAACAGGAGGGATGCGATGACAGAAAAAACCTCCAACTGAGCACTCCCAATGAAGGGGAAGATCCACGGAAGATCTAAATTGCCCCTAGTTTACAAGTTGATGAACTTCCGTTGTTCCTGGGAGCGCATGTGCCGGCTTACACAAAGAATCCAGCGACACTTCCAACGGCCAGCATTCGAGCTGCCCATGCATTACCCGTCGGTTGCTCGGTGGGAGGCAGGGTATCTACGAGGAGAGCACGATCAAGGGCTTGGACTGACAAAGTCGTGAGTCTACCGCTGTTTCATTGTGAGATGATATACACACCCGCATTAATAGAGAAATCGATGCAATAAATGGAGAGGACGGCAAGCCAGACAGTCAGGACATCATTCTACCGTGGAGGGAATAAACCATAGGCTAGGATGTGTGTGCGACGGAAAGGCGCACCGAAGGCGAGCCAAGTGTGGTGAAAAATGTTGCTATCGGTCTTGTATATCCCAGCAGAAGTGTTGCAAGGCCACACAGGACTGAACCAGCAATAATGAGTGGTCGTCGTCTTCCAAACCGCGATGTCGAATTGTCTGCGAGTATCCCTGGCCAACTAGCGATTTCAAACCTTGTAAGATAGTCGAGCGAGTGGGCACACCTATCATGGGCTGCACGATAAGACCTGATAGTGGTCCTGCTAGGAAAACGATCGCCATCAAGGACTTGGACAGGCCAAGTGACAGCAGGTAGGGTGAGGCTTTATGACGTCAGTCACGCCATTGGCCAGACATTATGAGTGCTCACCATATGACATCTCAACCGACCAAAGTACTTGGACACCGAAGAGACCTAAGGTTAGTGAAGGGAGGCGTGCCCAAGAAGGGCCCACTATCTGGGAAACGCCACCCCAACGGCCAAGGTGCCCACCCTCTTCCGCGAGGGGTATAGCAGAGAACCCAGTCATGGAGACGCAGGGAATGCAGGAGGTACGTCGGTGGTGAACTCAGCAAGTTGACGAAGGCCCGTCAGGGTAAAGTTCAGAAATTTCCAAGGGGTGCCGTCACCTCTGTGTTCGACTTCCAAGAGCGTGTGACGCCATGTGACAATCATATGCGTGACTGGTCAAATCGGAAATACCCGTCGACTCTGTTCATGACTCTCTGTTCGCAGGGATTAGCCGTGGGGTGTACGACCATTTCTAGCAAACACAATGTTGACTTGCGCTAGGCGGCATATAGCCTTGGCTGCGCCCTTGCGATCCTTCCATTTCGCCGCGCCGAGACGGCGGGAGCTGTTTGACCCAGCTGCAGTAGAACGAATCTCAGAAGAGGTCGATGTTTGTATCGTCGGAGCAGGCCCGGCAGGCCTAAGTGCTGCTATCCGTCTCAAACAGCTTGAGCAGGAGAGGGGGAAGGAGTTTCGGGTGGTCGTGCTAGAAAAGGGCGCCGAACTAGGTGCGTCGGAGGCTCGAAGCCCGTCAGGTTCTTTGGACCTTCTTCCCTGACTGTCCCCGTACATGTGCTTAGGGTCTCATATTCTGTCCGGAGCTGTCATAGAACCTCGCGCACTCACCGAACTGCTCCCTGACTGGTCGTCGAGGGATGACCATCCTCTCAAACAACCTGCAACGTCGTCTACGATGCGATTCCTTGCCAAGTCTTTCTCCTTTCCTATCCCCCATCCTCCACAAATGTCTAACGACGGGAACTACATTGCTTCACTGTCCCAGCTCTGTGTCTGGCTTGGAAGCATCGCAGAGGAGCTCGGAGTCGAGGTCTATCCGGGATTCGCTGGCGCTGGCTTGGTATATAGTGAAGACGGAAAGAGCATTGCAGGTGTCAGGACCAATGAAGTGGGACTAGACAGGCAAGGTCGTATGAAGGAGACCTTCGAACCTGGAATGGAGTTTCACGCCAAGGTCACGCTCATTGCAGAAGGCGCACATGGCTCCCTATCGAAGGAGCTCATCAACAAGTTCGATCTACGTAGGGACTCTGATCCGCAGACTTACGGCATTGGCCTCAAGGAAGTTTGGCGTGTTGATCCTAGTCAGTACAGGCCCGGCGAGGTCGTCCATACAATGGGCTGGCCATTAGACTACAGGACTTATGGTGGTGGATGGGTTTATCACATGGCAGATGGACTTGTCAGCTTAGGGCTTGTCATTGGCCTTGATTACACAAACCCCTACTTGAGTCCGTACAAGGAACTACAGGTAAGTCCGTCACTTGTTTTTCTGTCGTTGATCAGCCTGACACGAGTCTCGTAGCGCATGAAACATCATCCCTACTTCGCTCGTCTCCTATCGGGTTCGTCGACTCGGGTTGCCTACGGCGCTCGCGCGCTGAATGAAGGCGGCCTGCAGTCCGTCCCACAGCTCAACTTCCCTGGAGGGGCATTGATCGGATGCTCTGCTGGCTTTGTCAACATCGCCAAGATCAAGGGAACGCACAACGCTATGAAGAGTGGGATGCTGGCAGCGGAGGCGGCAGCAGACGTCCTTACAGAGTCGTCCGACGGCGAGCGCAACGCATCGAGCAACATGAGTAAATACAACGCCGCTCTCCGGGACAGTTGGGTATGGTCAGACCTCAACGAAGTGCGCAACCTCCGCGCGAGCTTCAATACACCGTTAGGTCTATGGGGCGGAATTGCCTACTCGGGCGTGGATTCTCTCTTTCTCAAAGGCCGGACGCCATGGACGTTCCGCAACAGGAGCAGGACTACAGATGCTGCCCATACCGAGCCTGCTTATCTGTTCAACCCGATTGACTATCCAGCACCCCAGCCACCTTTATCAACTGACTTGCTGACGTCGTTAGCACTCACCGGCACGAATCATGCAGAGGACCAACCTATTCATCTACGTGTCCGCAAGGATGGCGTGGAGGATCTAACACTACGGAAAGACCACGTCCGCCGTAACATGAGCGAATATACGGGATTACTCCAGCGGGCGTGCCCAGCCGGTGTTTATGAGTACACCGAGGATGAAGCCAACGCGGACGGGCAGAGGCTGGTTATCAATTCACAAGTGAGTGCTTAACTCCTATGATCTCTTGATCTAACTGTCTGGTGCATGACACTAGAACTGCATCCATTGCAAACTGTGTGATATCAAGGTGCCTACACAAGACATCACGTGGACGGTTCCTGAAGGTGGAGGTGGTCCGAAGTATAGTAAGCTATTTCCTCAAAAAACTTGTTCTTGAGCTAAGCACATTATCAAAGCTATTACTTAGCATTATTTTGCGGTACAAATTGTCAATGGTCAGCCAACCGGTCAGTGTCCAAGTCAGGACAATACTGTGACTCTTAATTACTATGGTCCTCTGCTCGCGGCTTGATTCATCCCCAACTTTATGAAATGCACCGGATGAGGCTCGGGGGTATGATCAGGAGCAGAACGAGAATTTTTCTGCTGACTCAAGAGCCACTCTGACTCCGAATCAGAGAGGTTCACTTGCTCGAGTCATTGATGATAGAGTCAAGTTCTAGCAGATTAAATCTGCATGTAGATAGCGAGGACGACCGTCTCGAGCCTCGACCTCAAGTATTAGTAAGCGGACCGTTCCGGCCCACAGATGGATAAATGTGACAATATGAAATATTTAAGGATTCAAGGGTCACCAGAGACAGAATTTCCTTTAACACGGACTATAGTCCCTCAACTTGTCAAGCTCCCAACACCGCCCATCGTGGCGGGTCTGCCACTGTGAAGAGATACTCATGCCTTTAATAACGATCCAAAAGCGACCTCGCGAGGAGGCAGTTGTAACTCAGAGAAAGTTCTTCAAAAAAACTGCACGAGGCAAGGTTATCAAGGGTGTGTCGTATCTCCTGCCAGCAACTTAGCGCGCTGACATCACTACGGTGCAGTTCTCCGGGAGCGTTACCTGCGAGACGATGTCTACTGCGGTATCGTCGATTGCAAACTTTGTTCCGGCGCGGTCAATGCCGTGCTTCCACCATCGGGCGATCTCACTCACAACCAATTTCCGAATGGTCATTATGTACTCCCTGACACGAATGTCTTTCTGTCGCAGGCATGTAGTACTGTTCGATTATGTTCTAACGCTATAATATCGTTTAGATGGACTTGATTGAATCGCCCTCATTCTCTGTGCCAATCATTCTTCTTCAGACCGTGATGGATGAAGTCCGACATAGATCTCTCCCACTCTACAACCGTCTTAAAGCGCTCCTCAAAGCAGACGACAAGAAAGCATGGGTTTTTTACAACGAATTCAGATCGTGCGTTTTCCTCCAGTGACCGAGCTAGCCCCGCTGATGTGCTGACGCGACAGAGAGACGGCCATCGTGCGTGAGGAATGCGAAACTCCCAACGACCGCAATGATAGAGGTACTTTTGGGTCTCTGTTCGATCGCTTTAGGACGCTAAATCCTTATCTCCTGGCAGGCATTCGTAAAGGTGCAGAATGGTATAATGTGCACATCTCCCTTGCCCATCCCCCCGTTCGCGGACAAAGAGAAGGTCAATTGGCACGCGTAATTCTGCTCACAGATGATGCAGCCAACCGCCAGAAAGCCGAAGCTGAAAACATCCCATGTGTCTCCAGTACGTTCATCCAGCCCGTTGAACCGCCTAATTTCATCTGTGCATAGTACGTAAATATGTGGAAGGCATGAAGGACGCGAGTCAGCTGCTTGACCTTCTCTCTGACACGGGCTCAGAAGAGCTCGAACCCACAAATGCTAGCACGGCTCGGAAAACGCTTTATGCTGAAGTATGTTTTTTTATTGATCGAGAGTGCCTTTGTTAACCAGCATCTAGTATCTTCCAACAGCTGCACTTCTCGCTGGGGTGAAAGCTAGTAAACTCTACCAAGGTCACTTTAATGCTAATCAGTATAACTATCTCGAGGTATGCCCGTCACTCGTATCCGACTACCGCTCAGTTCGAAGTGCTCACGGGTTGCTCGTTAGGGCACCGTGCCTGTCCCAGCATTCAGCAAACCCGTCTTACTGATCGGCCGCGAGAATATGAATCGTGCGGTGCACGGAGACGTCGTCGTCGTCGAAGTGTTCGATGAAAGCGAGTGGAAAGCCCCAGCTGAGGAGGTAATCGATCAAGAAAGTATGGAACTTCGATCCCCACATCTTCTGCATGATGTTTTGTTCGCTGATCTGTTATGCACCTCCCAGCCACTCTTAAAAACGATGACGCAGAGGACTCAGACGAGGATGCCAAATCTGATTCAGAATATCATCTGCGTGCTGAAGCGAAAGCGCTTTGCTCCCAGGGCAAAAATACAATACTCTCTGCCGAAAAACAACCCACTGGGCGCGTGGTCGGTATAATCAAGAGGAATTGGCGCGCGTTAGTTTCAGTCCTGTCTCCTCACCTGTTACAACCTATTCACGCTGGACATATCTGCGCACAGATGTGTCTGCCACATTGACCCCACCTCCCTTCCGTCCGCCGTGGCAACTTCCTTTTCCATACAGACGGTCTTCGCCCTTCCGCTCTCCCGCCTCCTTCCACGGATCCGCCTCCGCACGCGGCAAGCTCCAAACCTTGTTGCTCAAAAGATTCTCGTTACGATCGACAGGTGGGACGCACACTCACGTTATCCCGAGGGTCACTTTGTCAGGGCTCTGGGTAGGGCGGAAGACAAAGAAACAGAACAAGAAAGTCTGTTGCTAGAATTCGAAGTTCCATACCGCCCTTTCGGGAAGGCGATACTGGATTGTCTGCCACCCGAAGGTGATCAGTGGGTCGTACCGCCGAAAAGCGACACAGAACCCGTGTGGAGGGATAGATTGGATCTCAGGAACCTTGACATATGCAGTATTGATCCACCTGGTCAGCGATGAGTTTCGTCACGTTGGCAAGTGAGGGCACATACTCAGTAGTTCTGACATAGGATGTCAAGATATCGACGACGCTTTGCACGCTCGGCGTCTACAGAACGGTAACATCGAAGCCGGCGTCCGTGAGTGCTCCTCATTCTTGATAACCCTCAAAGCTCCTCGTCAACCTTTCTGACACACCACCCTACTTCGTCGGTAGATATTGCTGACGTCTCACATTTTGTCCACCCTGATACGCCGATGGACAATGAAGCCGCCGCGCGTGGTACGACTGTGTACCTCGTGGACAAACGCATCGACATGCTGCCATCTTTGTTGGGCACGAACTTATGCTCGCTGCGCCCGCATGTAGAACGATTGGCTTTCAGTGTTATATGGGTATGTGCAATCGCGTCGTAAACACGGCTGGGCTGCTGGACTTTTTGATCCCCTTATTCTCTTCACGCCAGGAGTTAAGTGAAGATGCGGACATCGTCAACGTTCGTTTTTCCAAATCTGTGATCGCCTCTAAGGCAGCATTTGAATACGAGGAAGCACAACTTCGGAAAGATGATCCGTGAGTCACCTTTGTCGTCGTCGTCGTCGTCGTCGAAACGCCCATCGTTCCTGATTGACCCTGCTACGCCATAGAAATCAGAACGATTCCGTCACCCAATCCATTCGGTTGCTCAACTCTCTTGCCATCAAATTCAAAGCCAAGCGAATGGCAGCCGGAGCCCTTAACCTCGCATCCCCCGAAGTCAAGATCCACCTCGCGTCTTCTGAGTCGTCCGACCCCATTGACGTCGAGCAGAAGGAGTTGAGGGAGACGAACAGTCTCGTAGAGGAGTTCATGTTACTTGCGAATGTGAGCGCTGCGAAGAGGATCGAGGAGGTGTTCCCGCAAACGGCTGTGTTGAGGTGTGTTACTCCATTTTTTATTTTATTTTATTTTTGGTTGAGATGGGTCACTTACGGTGGCTCAGGCGGCATCTACCACCCCCGAAAGCGAACTTTGAGAAACTCCAAGACATATTGATGAAACGAAAGGGTTTCAAGCTCGACGTGTCCAGCTCGGGTGCTCTGGCTGATTCACTTGACAAATGCATTGCAAGTCATCCTTTTCGAGCTTACCTGCTCCTTTTCTCAACCAGTCCTTGTTCCCTCACAGGACCCCACGGCACCGACCTTTAACACCCTTGTCCGTATAATGGCAACACGTTGCATGCTCGCTGCCGAGTATTTTTGCTCGGGAAGCGTATCGCGCGACACCTTTGGTCACTACGGGCTCGCAAGTCCCATCTATACTCATTTCACGAGTCCGATACGAAGATATGCCGGTAAGTAGCTTCTGATCTTATTCCTGTTGAGCACCGTGGCTTGAATCTACTTTTGTTCGCCTGCGATGTCTCGCGCCGTCACCTTCCCTGCTAACATGCATACCTACCAGACGTGCTCGCCCACCGTCAGCTCGCCGCCTCCATCTCACATACGCCACTCCACCCATCCCTGCACTCCAAAGCAAACGTGGAGCGCATCATGGACGTTATCAACCGTCGACACCGCATGGCGCAGATGGCCGGGCGAGCAAGTGTCGAATTTTATGTTGGATTGGCTCTGAAAGGTAGGACGGAAGCGCTGGCAAAGGCGTGGGGCAAGAAAGGCGGCAAGGCCGTCGAGGCAGAAACCGGCGGAATCGAAGATGCTTTCGTTATACGGACGTTCCGCAATGGCGTCGGCGTGTTTGTGTTCCAGTGAGTTGCACAATTCTGGTTTCCGTCTGTTGACGGGCACACATCTCTGTTGGCATACTGCTAACCGTGCTGCAATTATAGACTCGGCCTGGAAGGCCTGGTGACATTCAAACGCGATGTCCAATTTGATGCAGACAATTACACTCTCACTGTGCCATCTGACTCAGGGGATGTCACGATTTCTGTCTTTGACAAAGTCAAGGTCAGGATTGATGTTGAAAAGGATAGAAATACACAGCGTGGCCGTGTAAAGATGTCCCTTGTCAGCCCCGTTGATACGAGGAATTTGTAGAAAGTGGATACATATCATCTTGCGAACTTAGCCTGGCAGTGTGTGTCTGGTGCCTCCCTATATTAGGTCGACATGGCTAGGGACCCAACAGGAACCATCCCATGGATCAAAAGTCACTCTGCAGACAGTGCAGAAGGTCCAAGAAGTCGCGAAAATGCAACGATGTGCGCTTCACAAATAGCCGAGAAGTAGAACTCATGCTCAGAGTTGTGCGGTTCGACGAGGTTGTGTGCGATCTCGTGGGCAAGAGTGAAGAACCTTGGTCCGGTGTGGTCTGTGAGCGAAGGAGAGAAGACAATGAAGGGCGAGAAAGAACAGACCATGATATCTGGGCTCGCTCCCGCTCGCCATTTTTGACATCCTGGTCGTCTGTTTCATATTATCTTAGCTCCGTCGGTACTTAAGATAATGTAGACAAGAGAACACTAACGCCATGCTTCAAAATACCGCAGGTTGAGGAAGAGACTTCCGTTCCGATTGAACGCGATCAGCCCCCCAGTCATGTCATAGAATATATGCAACGACGTCATTGGAAGGTCATAGATCCGAGCGATAGGAGCGATGATGTGCACAAAGCGAGCGAGGGGGTCGCGCATGCGCGCCATGAATGTGTTGGTGTCGGGCACACCTGCACGAGGTAACATTCCATCGATCAATGCCCCAACATACTAACGAGTGTGATGTTGATAGGGGCTTACCTTTCGTCGCAAAAACTTTGACGTCTCCCATTGCCCCTGGTCATGTCATGAGTGCCGCAAAAAGATGTCCGGTGAGCTCCCAACTTACCAAGGTGCTCCAATTGGCCAACCTGCCCCGCAACGTCGCAGTAGCCCTCGTTCAGAGATTCCTTAACCGTCTCCATCCTCTTACGATTGTTGAGTAGTTTCCCTTGTTCCGGTTTGCATGATCTGATCGCCATGTCAACGTTAGCCCCTGGATGACATACAGGTTAGGAAGTATCAGCAGAAACATTTGTGCAACACACGTATGTTACTCTGAGGGGTCACTTGTCGTATGGTCCTACAAGATCAGAAGGAGTATAACACTTATTTTAAACACCGGTACGACTTACTGTGAAGATTGGCCAGACATGCCAGCTCTGGCAATCCCCTCTTCAGGAGGTTGTACATGCGCAACGAGCCTGCGCTTCAGATTGCGCAGTGTGTCGGCGATGCTGCCGTCTGCATTGTTGACAGGCACAGGTGGTGGATCGGTCTGAGCCACGCTCTCTGTTTCTTCTGCATGGTGAGCCTGTGCCCGAGGAGGAAGTGCGGGAGGGGGGCCCGATGTAGATTCCCAACCTCCAGGCAAGCCGGGGCGGGGCGTAGGAGACTTTGAGCGCGGAATGATGGAGTCGAGTCGAGTCGTTGTCACGGGTTGTGGCACGACTGGGTGAGGGACAAGGGTAGTCGAAGAGTTGGACACCTCCGACCCGATATAGCGGCTTTTCCTCGCTTCTTCTGCCAACATCCTTTCTTGTTGCTGTTGCTTGAGGATCTTGTCAACTAGAGCATGGAATTGTTAGCGGCCTATCGCCAGTGTGGGAGCACCAATCCTACCATTGTAACCCCTTCGTTTCAGGGCTTTCAGATCGGTTGAAAGAATCGTCATGAAGAGAAGGGTGTCGTTGACCTTGACTGTTTCAAAGAGCAGCCGGCACAGAGATGTCGCAACCCTGGTTGGCTTGTTGAGCGCCAAATCAAGGCCAAGAAGAATGAAGTTCAACAACTCACTCGTACATATCTACTTGTCCGCCATAAGAGAGCCACAGCTCGATAGGTCCTTGACCGTTACGCTTCGCAGCTGCCGACGCATCTTGGGTACGCACTGTCTTCCCATCGCCAATGTCAAGCGTTTTGGAAATTGACAAATTTCCGAACGCCTTAACTCTGAAATTCTGGGGGCTTGAAAGCCAAGAGAAGGATACTTTGGTCCTGGTATGGGTGTGTTCATGAAGAAATAGTGGGAGCCTCTCCAATACGAGCGCTCGAACATCGGAGGCGACCTTAGCATTCAACCGTTCATTGGACGCCTTGTATTCTTCCCGAACAACCACACTCAAACGCTTCGACCCAAGGGTTTCGTAGAAGCCTTGCAATTTTTCGTCAGCGAGACGCTTCCAGGGACTGCCAACCGAGCCCACCTTCGAGTAAATCTTCTTGTGGCGCAGTAAAGATAGAGTCGCCAAAGAGCTGATACGCGTTTGTATCATCAGCAATCACGATTTCCCTCGGTTTGCGAAGATCGTGGAGGTCTTCCCATTCGTCTTCGTCCCATGCTGAAGACTTTTCCGACGATGCTTTCGTGGCTTTCTGACGACGCACACCCAGTAAGACAGGTGATATCCTCATCCTACTTAGGGTAGCTAGGGGAATGAGGCGACGATTGACAGCAAGATTGCGCAACTCTGCCAAAAAACTACGAATACGTCGGTGAGTAGGAAACTACACGCAACCTCTCACATGGACATCGAACACTCACTTTTCATACCCTCCAGCAAGCTCATAGAACTTCTTGGGGTCGCTGATTAAGATCTCTGCAACCTCTTCCACAGAAGGTTCGTTTTTAGAACCACATGCGCTCAAAAACCTGTTCGCAACAGGACCAAAGTCCACAAAGACGAAGAGCTTTGAATGAAATTCGCCCTTTGTACCATCGCCCAAGTAACATTGGCTGGGAGCCAGCCATCGTAAAGGCTGGTTACCCGAACCCTTCCTCGGGACTATCGGCAGCCCAGAAAGTATGACAAATTGTGACTGCGTAAAACCTAACAGGTTATGAGAGGAGGAGAGCAAAGCGCAAGGAGAGCACCTACTTGAGATATGCTCAGAGAGAATATCGAACCACTGGCGGGCGATCGCTTCGCTAGGAGGTGGCGTTTTCTCTAACATGGAAAGAAGCATTGATGTTGGTGGATGTTGCTTTACACCTAGTTTCTCGGCGGCTTCTCGGAAATTGGTTTGCACGATAGAGAAGCCAAGGGCTTTCCATTGACTGCCAGAGAAAACCTGGAGTGGGTGGAGGATCAGCAAGGATAGTAGGACATAAAACGGCATACGTACCTTTCCCAGAGTTCCCATGTGAGGGCCATCCTCGTTCTCCGCAGGTATAAATGCAATGTTTGCGAAACTGTCTGGATTGTATTCCGGATATCTGGAGGACATGTTGTCACATAGGTACTTAAAGGCAGCCGTCCGAACTGTGGCATCTGGAGAAGCACAAAGTTGGACGGCAGTCTCCAGAGGGGGATAGCGGCGCAAACCAAGACGATATAGTAGTTTGGCTATCAAGGAAGTTCGTTACTAGCAATGTGATGTAGAAACAATCAGCACCATACCTTCCTCTGAATTACTCCGCCATTTCGATTTCTCCCCCCAATCGATCACGGGGAGTTGAAGCTGCCGGAAGATGTCCGCTGGCTCATAGAGGTCATAGGCACAGTACCGAGACTTCTTGTTTGAGTCTTGCTGGACACCTTCCTTGGTGAAAGCTGTGGTTGACGCCAGTCTCGAAAGTTCTTCTTTAGTCAGGGTATCCCGCACTTGAACTAGATAACCGATGAGGTCGGATATACTCCAATCGCCCGTTTTCACCATCCTTGTACACCGTCATCAGCGATTGAATGGAGAAACATCGAATGACTTACCGATCGAAAATGAGCTGAAGATCAACGTGTTTTCGAACACCGATGAAAGAGAGCAACTTTTCCATCTGCCCCTTGATCGGCATCGATGAAGGAAATTGGACAATTGGTAGATCATTAAACATGGTCATGTTCGCATTAGGGAAATACGAGAGCTCCGGAGGTTGCAGACCACAAGATGTATGGATACATTTCTTGCCCGCAAAAACCGCTTTCACTAAACTGTGTGCTTCGTTAGGCAATGAAGACCATACGCGAGAAAGAATGGCCATAACACGCTCGGCCCAGACAACCGATTTGGTAAAGTCGTACTCTGGGCTGGCCGACATGATATCGGGTTTAGAGATATGGTGTAACCAGTCGATGATAGTGAGCTCTCGCCAGTTGAAAGTTGTGAGCTCCGCAATGCTGAAATGCTTGGTGACGCTTAAAGGCATGAGAGACACGGGAAGTGGCCCATCCAGCGGTATATGCGTCCCGAGACTCCTGGTGTTGATGAAATATTGCACAGACGAGAGCGGAAGCACCCTCCCATCTGCGCCACTCAGGATCGCTGCTTCCAACAATTGCGCATGAATTTGTGCCATATTAGTAGCCGGGCTGTCCTGCTTCAGGCCGGTCCACCATTTAAGACAGGCCACGATCTCATCTTCATTGAGGGCATGCATGCGGAGCTCTTGTAAGACGTCGAGAAAGGTTATTGGGGGGATCATGCCTCGGTCTTGCAAAGCTTTAATTTGAAGCGCGCCTTCTTGAATGACAGATTGTGGAAGAACCGGTAAGCGCTTGAGGAATCGAGCGAAAACCGGATCATATTCTTTGATGTCTGGCGCATCGCGAACACCAGCAGAAGAAAGGAGCCTCAGAGGCGCAGTGGAGCATCCATAGAACGAAGCTTCTAGTAACCGCGCAACTTCGGATGAAGGCGTGGAAGGACGAAAGGTGAAGAATTTGAGCACGTGAAGGAAGCGTTGCCGCAGCCAGTCCTCCAGTTCTGGCAGCGGCCGGAAGTCGAGCTCGCCATTGGATTTGGCTGCTCCTTCCCAGAGATTATGGATATTGGAGACTTCGAGTTCATATGCAGCGCGGGACAGGAAACCTCCGACGTATAGTAACTCCTTGTTCCAGACTAGAGGGGTGGGCACGAAGTTAGCGTCAGCATTACAATAGAAAAACCCGACACTCGCTAGCAATGTTCCTATCTCTAGAGCAACGTGTTAGCAAATGGAAACTAAGGGAGACCTTCTGACCTACACAAGATCTATTGATTCACGCTCGACAGTAGGAATGAAACGTGACGCCATGTGACCTCCGATACCAGTCGTCTGTCCAGTGGCATGACCCTATGATACGGAGTTAATAGAAGGTAGAAACAGAACATATCAACAGACAATGAAAACCCGCGTATGGCCAACCCTAGCCTCGAATCAGTTGGTCAGCCCACAGTGAAAGGAGTGCCACCTACCCATTCAAATCCGCACAAAGCCCTTGGAATATACTTCCGCACGCAACCGGCTGGTTTTTCTCGTCTGCAATGCTTTGGTCATACTCATCTTTCCCGGTCTTATGGGAAAATACGTTAGCTTTAGCTGCATGATCAGACTAGAGCACGCACATAGATCAAATCATATTTAAGCCGTGAAGGCGGATTCTTCTTCGTAGAGCGGATTAGTTCAGCCGAGAGCTTTTTGTCGACTTTAACGTCGACTTCCGCGGTGAATACAGTGAGCGTCACATTGAGCTCATGTATCTCTGTGGGATCTTTGTGCGGTTGCGGTGGTAATACTGGAGTCTCCGGCTGAGGTGACTGGCTCGTAAACGCAGAGACGATGGAAGAGAAGAAGCCCCCCTTCGGCTTCCGAGGTTCGACGACCTCTATCACTGGACGTTTCTCAGTCCCAACAGCAATCACCGCATGCATGACCTCTGCCTTAATTCTGATGGCTGGATAGACCATCACGATCAACGTGCGCACAATCGGACAAGCACAGGAAAACGCACGACAAAACTGAATGGCCTTCACATTCATAATATTCTGGTCGCTGGATCGTCTCAGTCCTCTAGGAAGGTCTAAAGCTTTAGGAAGTCCTGGTGACTTCTTGATATGTCCGATACGATGCTCGTCGAAGAATACGCCCACTTCATTCAAGTGAACCATGAATGTGATTGAAGACGCAAGGAACCGCATGAAGTCGAACGCCGGCGGTATAGAACCAGCCTCCCGCAGCGTCATCTCAAACCTCGTCCATGGATCTGAAGTCCCTTTCGAAGGTAGATCACCACGGCGGACGTATAGCTGGCGAAAAAGATGAGGAACCAAATCACTGCGATCGACGCATCTCACACCTGATCCTTGTTATCCTTCCAATAAAACTCCATCCCATGTCCTGCAACATACTGTTTAAAACCAAAATGCCACGTAAAGAAGCAACAGGCTTTACCTCCAGAAGCTACAAATGGTTTCTCTGTCACAGAAAATAAGCTGTAGAACCCTATCAAATAATTCGATCAACAGGACAACAAGAAATGGGCACCGTGTGCAACCCACCGACACCGAACGCGCCGATCTTCTCTTCGTCAGGGTTGCCCTCAGCTAAGTAATGCGACGTGTGTCAGAGAACGAATGCAGAGAACGAACATATAAGTGACATACCAATCTTCCTCAGTCGTGTCCAGTCTTCGTCTCTAAATGGGATGCCGTTGTTCCTAAATGTCCACTGCGCAACCTAGAGTCATAATCTGTGAGCAAAGCGAGGTCCTGGATCTGCGGGACAACACTGGGCTCTCGTACAAAGCTAGACTTCAAATCAGGGAGCGCCCGTGGGACGGCGCCTTCTCCCTGCTCCGATTTCTGTTGTAGATACGCAGCCGTTTCGAAGCGAATCTCGACGGCGGAAGATTGGGCATCGTCAGAATTCTGAAGGAGTTCCCGGAACACTGTCACGAGCATCCAGACCCTAAGCTCAGTGTCCGTGGCAAGCCTAGAGCAGGAAGGCTTCTCACCTGTAAACTCGCCTGAGTAGCGGGCGAGCACTTTATCAATCAGTGCACGCTGATTAACCTCGACCGATTCATCTTGTCCAGTTTGCCACTAAAGCAGTCGAAAGTGATTTGAGTTCGAAGCATGATGCCAGGCAGATCGCCGGGAACATACCAGGGCATCGCGGTCATGAGCCATTCGTGTCCAGTTGATGAATAGTGTGTGAAGGTTACGTGGTCTCAGAGGCACTGCGTGTGGAGAAGGAACGACTATGTTCCTTCGACTCTACGATCTAACTCTACTCTTGAACTGGCAGTCTAGGGGAGACTCGGGTTACTGGTGGTTCTCGGAAGGTGGGCGTTTCGATCAATGAGTGTCCTGCAACAATTACTAGAGCAGTCTCGTAGAATAACTGCGAGCGTGCGATGATGGGAATGGGTTGAAGGAGGGCAGCTCAACTTCAACCAGCGCTATTAGTATAGAGAACCTGGTTATACACCGCAACTTGACAAGTACACAGTTGCTTATGTAAAATACTATGTAATTGTAAATAATTATCAGTTCGGAGCCCGACCTCCTACAACCAGTACCAAGCGCTAAGCACTAGTAACAAACAGTTTCTAGATATGTCATACATGCCATACATGCCATCTTTCTTCTATATCCACCACCTCTTTCTAACCTCCCCTCTGCTACGGCTCAACTTAACCTTGACCAACAACAGGAACTGAGCCTTATTCATAGGATCACCACGAAGCAAAGGATGTTGCAGGAGAGAGGACTTCTTTCCGATTTGGTAGAAAGCGCAGGTTCAAACTCGGAACAGAAAACGAGCGGGAACAGAAAAGCCTTTGTTCTGTTTTGGGCAATGATTTTTCGCATCAACTCGAAGTTTAGACAGACAGATAGAAATGATACATACTCGACGAGCGAGGGCCAACAGGCAATACATGCCCTGGGCCCACCAAGGAAAGTTAGTTGAAGTGGCCCAAAGCACCAGGATTAATATTGAAAACAGCTTCGGGAAGGTTGTCCCAATATTTGTTCTGGTCTTCAGCGTCAGTCGCGACATCCAGTCAAAGTGGCCATGCCCATTGAATTTGCCTTGGGTTGGGTGTAGGAGGAGCATTAAGATCACCCATAGGTAGAACATGACCAGCGTAAAACCCCTGCAATCATGTCAGGCCTTCAGGTTTCAGGCTCCAGATAGTGGTGAATGGAAGACATGGGCGACAATTATCCTGTCAATTATCCTATGTTATTATAACGCTGAGAACACATGTGACATACATCGCACAGCAAGTTCCGAGGATGGGATAAGGCAGGAACAACGCATTGTAATTTGCGACTGACCCTCTCCCGTGGACTTTCTCCCTCAGGCACTTCTTTCAACCAACACGACGACGACCATCCGAGAGGTGGTAAGAGAGCTCTATCTGAGGGGCAGAAGCGGGAGGAACTGGAGGAACCCGTTGCACCACGTCACATCATGCAGGGCCACACCGACTGGATATGGAGCCTTGCGTCTATCCCAGACAGCGACCTTGTTGTTAGTGGATCAGGTGATCGCAGTTGTAGGGTGTGGAATGCAAAGGATGGGGACGAGGTGTATGCAATGCGGTATCCAGGGACGGAAAGATGGTGGGGAGCGGAGGAAAAGACGGTAAATTTGTCGTGTGGAGCCTGGGGAGCAGAGAGAAGATCGTCGAGTGGGACACTTCGGAAAGCTGGATCCACTCCCTCGCAATGTCGCTGCTCGCAAGATTCAAAGATAGTTGCCAGCGGACATGGCAATGGTACCATTAGGCCATGGAACGCCTCTGCAGGTGGTCGGATTGCTGGGCCATACCAACTTCTCGATGGCAGGGTTCGTCGTTCTCTACGATGGATGACTCTCAAATTGCCAGTGCACTGCTCTGACGGTCACATGCATGTGATATATGTACTTACTAGTACAGTCACTCTGCCTTTCCAAGTTCACGACTGGTGGATTCAAATCACTAGTTTGGTCGCCGAACAACCAACTCATTTAATTCGCGGGCAAGACGGCTTAGAACTTTCCATAAACCATAACTATACCGGTAGTCTCAACACCTTGGCCATATCTTCTGATGGCCTCAGCATGTGGGGACGGAACCGTTATTGGCATCTGCAGTGGGAGACCGTGACTTACAAGCCACTCGGCTCTGCCATCCTACATCGTACACCTCTTGTCGCTGTTGCCCTTTGCTCCGATGGTCTTTACCTTGCCGCTGCTGGCAAAGATCGCAAGGTGTACATATGGACCCTCAAAGATATCCAAGAGGTAGCCTAAATCATGGATAAGGATTCGATCAGTGCGGTATGTCACTGTGCGCCCTAGCTCTGCTTCGATCAACTCACCCCGACGTTTTTCCCCATCCAGGCTCCGGAAGTGCAATTACTACCTTCGTCGGTATGCTCAACCCTGCCATTTTCTTTCCGTCTGCTCGTACATTCGACAGGCAGCTGTTGCGAAACAAAACAAAAAAAGTATGCTCCAGGCCATTCCAAGGGTGCGGTGCTGATCGTTGTTTGTGTAGCTTCAAGTTGACAATAACAGTGTTGCGGATAAAGACACGTCGACGGACGGCGATCAAGATCAGCCGAAGGCTGAGCGCAGCTGGTTGGATGTCAGGACCCGTCTCGCATCTCGTTGAACACTTAGCTAACTTGAAACGTAGCAACCCGCAGTCCCTCTCAAAGACGCTGGCCCGGCCGGAATGGTGTATTATCTTCGCGACCACAATGACTGATGTTTCAACCCCCCCGTCTCTTCCTGGGCCTTGGCAGTCGTCGCAGACAAAGGGGGCGCCAGGCGGAAGGTCAATAGACGGACTTGACTCTTCTCAGCAACGCCGACTATTCGACAGTTTCAACAAGAACGTATTATGTAAAGCCATTTAAAGCTATTGGTGGACCGTTTAGACTCCTCCGCTCGCGCAGGGACAAATACATTCTCGCTCAATCCGCACGTGCGAGACTATTTGCAGCGTTGAAGCAGTCCTCCGCTGTGCCCAAGCAACCCACGCAAGCACAGATGGAACAGCCTCCCGACAATTTAATTACTTCCCCCGCGATATAATCGATTCAAAGCTCAGGCGCACGTCGCACATATCAGCGTTCGCGTTCATCTTCACAGCTGCCTTCGGTATCCTGCTCAACCACAGCTCCAGTCGACTCGGAACCGAAACCTATCAGTGCCGCACGTGCGAAAGATGTACGTCTCCTCCACTGATTGCACTCTTTCTCTTGTGCATGTTACTGATTGATTACACCCAAACTTGTAGGTTATCGCAGTCGGCCACTGGCCAGCCCAGAGAATGCTCCCTGGTTGGTTGAAGCCCAGTGAACCCAAGAACAAGCCGTGGTAAAGGTATTTGCTCAAGAAACGACAAGAACACTTGGCGAACAGCGATGACTCAGAGTCGGACGCAGGGTTTTAGACAGACTCGGCAACTTCCCCTGTCCATGATAAACCGCCGCCTCTGGTTGTGTCTCAGACAGGAGCGGCTTCCTCCACTGGACCACTGGGACGTAATAAACCACTGCCTCCAGTTCCATTGCCGCCATCAGCTGCAAAGGCAGGCTCGCCTTTGACACCTCCTTCGCCCAATGTCCAGTCTCGGCCTGCACCCACTCGAACACCCTCAGAAATCTCTTTTACGTCGTGTGAGATGTTTTGCATGTGACTTTGGCGCTCGGAACCAAGCTGGAGACTTTTGTACATCACATCATTCCCAGAGTCGTCCCGCCGGTGCTCTCTAATACAATACTCCATACATATTCCACCAATCATACAAACCTACACCTACTTACCCATATACATGCATGCACGATTATAAAACCCTTCCCTTCCCTCGCAACCTTACCAGGCCCACCCTAAGCCCACAACACACGCATCACACGAACTCCAACCTCTCACTCCATACTCCCAACCTGCACGGAATCCTCGTTCGTCTCCCCGAGCTCCGCTCGCGCCTTCTCCACCTGTGCTTGGACGTACTCGATGGATTTGAAGTATTTGACGGTCTTGACATGCAATTCTGTTTGGGTTGGAGGGAGTGTTCCGAGGGTTAGTGACCGTTCGTGCGACGAGGTGGGGTGTTGTGGATTAGTGCATCGTGCGTCAAGGAGGCGGCGTGTTGCGGTCGCCAACAGTGTGATGGCGCAGCACGTATCGGTTTCGTAGAGACGTGCGGTTGCGTTCACGAAAGAAACCACGCCATGAGGTAAGGAGGACAAGGGAATAGTCGTCAACGAGATAAGCGACGAACGCGAGGACGAAAACGCACCTGCTGTCGCATCTTCATCAACCACAATCAACGCCCAAGGATGGAGTTGGAGGGCTGAGAGCGTCCACTGTCATGAGACGCGCGACCAGCCGAGTCAGTGAACCCAAAGCACCGAGAAGAACCGTAATTATGATGGTGAGCGGACCACAGGAAGACGCATATACTCGCGTATAGACAACGTGATGACCTACCAAATGGTTTACTCCCTCCTCTGCGAGATAAGATAACGAGGAAAGTCAGCATAACGCATACATCCATCACTACCCAATTCTGTGTCTCTCGACAATCTCGCACACCAAGCCCTGCCTCCAATCAAAGGTACGTGACTTACCAATAGCCTTACTCAACGCCAAACTCTTCCTCAAACCGGTGACGACAACGACGACCTCCCTTGCCTCTAACACAGTAGCGACACCAACCGTCAAGGCCATTCTTGGGACCTTTGAGACGTCGTTTCCGAAAAAGCGAGCGTTGGCGAGAATGGTGTCGTAGGCGAGGGTTTTGATGCGAGTGCGGGAGGCGAGTGAGGAGCCTGTCAGTACGTGAGGAACGGGAGAGGGAGGGAAGGGGTATCGAGAATGTGAGTACAGGCACCAGGAGACGATGAGATCCCAACACCCCAAAACAGAAAGAACGAATCGCACCAGGCTCATTGAATGCAATGTGACCGTCTTCACCGATGCCACCCAGGAAGAGCTCGATACCGCCATACGATTTTATACGTTGTTCGTATGCGTTACATTCTGCGATGAGGTCTTGTGCATTTCCATCAAGGATGTGGACCTGGGCCGGAGGGATGTCGACTGTTGGGAAATAAGGACAGTCGGAGGGACACGGAAACGAGGAAGGGGGCAATGATATGATAATACAGGGAAACGGGGAGTGGGGAGTGGGGAGTGGGGAGTGGGGATGTCGTAAATTGCTAGTAGTGGAGAAGCACGTATGAATACGCACTGTGGGAGAAGAACTCGCGGAACATGAAGGTGTGATATGACTCTGAGTGGTCCCTCGGGAGCCCGACATACTCGTCCATGTTGAACGTAACGACATTCTTGAAGCTATGACGGCTGATTACCAGACGCAAATGGAGACGAGGCCGAAAGCGACGCACGATAGTTCGCCGTCTTTGAAGAGCTTGGTGAGGGCCTTGTAAGTCGGGATGGGGGATGAGCCGGTTGGGAGACCGAGTACGAATGGCTTATCAGGGGTTGGTGCAAAATCGTTTATCCTGAGATGGACTGGCGCGAGTGAAGCTTGGGAAGAAAGACGAGTGCAGCTACTGACCGCTTGGCGATGTAGTTGGCGATGTAGTCGCCGACAGCGCTGGGATCGTCGCGGATGATGAGACCTAGGTTCTGATCAACCACGAAGATGAGACACGGTGGTGACTTGGACCTACGCATTTCGAACTTGAATCTTGGGTAGAGGGGCAGAGCAGGGGAGAGGAAGCTCAGAAAAGTTGCCAGTGAGAGATCTTGAAGTAGTCGATCGGAGGGTATCACCGGCATGGCCGGATCGTGATGGCCGGAGCTTGTACACGCACGCTCGTGCTCCGATTGGCAGATTGGTATCCGCGCGAGGGCTAACTCGGACTTTGAATTTCTCAGGAACACGGATGTATACTCCATGTGGGGTAGGACCCCCGGCGGATGAGGTGGGTGACGAAACTAGGACTGCAAGCCCCAGGGCTCATGCACACGCGTGAAATGGTGATCCAAAGCAACAAGGAGGTGGGTGATGTATCGATGAGCCACTATTGACTTGAGCCCATTGTTAAAAAATGAGGTATATTGGAGGTATGCAACTGTTTAATTGAATGCGGAGGCATCACGGATGTCAGGGCGGCATGAGATTAGCCGAGTTATACCAATCGAAGGACCCCCCCTCTTTCCACGTCACTGGGATATGCTATTCGTCCACGCAGACTCCGTTCATCACCTGCCTAATCCAAGTTGGCCATACCAACTAGCATCCTTTTCCCTTTTTACATATCACGCTTCCAAATTCGTCGGTTATGCTTCCGCTCTCCCGGCTTCAACCCATATACCCACCTTCCTCGAACGCCGGTACGGAGGTGTAAAACTTGGTTCAGAAAGATTGAACTCATCCATCTCACCCCATCGTTGTCGACCCTCCCAGTCAGCTCTCCTCTACCTCATTGGTCACCTGATCCCTCCACCGAACATCCCGCCGGTGTCTCCGAGTAGTTATCCAAGCTCACCACTATAAGGCATACAAACCAGTATTCTTCGACAAACGCAACGATGATATTCGCGTCCTCGCAAACCCGCGGCGGCAGCCCCTTATATTCATGATCCGACCGTATCTCACATACCATGTCAACGTGAGACGACGCCAATGCTTCGAACGAATCTGAGGGTGATGGCCGAGGAAATCGATGGTAACTGGATCATCTTCTAGCTAGGAACCTGCACCTGCGCATCAAAATATGTTCAAATGCACGTCATGGAACCAGTCATTTCGGAACAAGGCATTCGATGCAGCATGTGATATCATGTACAAAGCCCGGTTGTAGAGAATTAACGCAGCAGTTATCCTAACCATTCCCATTTGTTACGGGGCCATCCTTCTCTGAGCCCTCAGATCATGGATTGAAACCGGTCCCATGATTCGTCTGTATTTTGACCCCAGCCAGGATTGGCCGCGGGCGTGGCCTGAAACCAGAGCCACTCCTCGGACATGGCACAGGAGTACTTCGGTACCAGGTTGTGCTGATCGACAAGCTTATACAAGACAACTTAGAGGTAGAGAAGTAGATCCCTTTGTTTGTAGAATTACGCAGATGACTCGCTCACCCAGGCCAAGTGCTGACGCTACCGAAGTAGGTGTGTGAGTTATATGTTGAAGTAGTCGTTACTAGGACATCAAATGACTCGCCAACCGGAAAATCTTACCGCTGAGTCCAGTAGTATGAACTTCGTTAAGACGTTGACTCTCCACTCTCCTAGTACCTGGCCATGCATACAGTGCACACGTCAACCGTGTAACTTCCACACATGCTGACCCTCCCGTGGCCAGAAGGCTGCCTGCAAGCCATCAGGCTGATATTATTATTGACGGGTGCACACAATCTGGTGTGAGGCGCCCAGACACCAGCCAAGCAGTGGCATGTGCATGAATTTCGGCAAGTTCGGACGGCGTTCCCAGTCCATCCCTTTTTCTGTGTCTTAATTCCCCGTCTAACAGAGCAACGACTAGCCCATAGTGGAAGACGGTGCATAGATTGCACTTGAACTAAAATCCTGGTCGGACATATCTCGATTCCTTCCAACTAATCATGGATATCGAACAGTGAGAAACATCTTTCCATCTCATCGGCACACTCACTCGATGTGCACCAAGGTTCCGTCGCGCAGGCTACCAAGCAATCGATCACATATGTGACTACTATTACTCCCTGCAGAACAAGCCTGTGGCATCACAAGTGGAGCCTGGGTACCTTCGAAAGGCCCTCCCTCGTACGCGACCTCAAAATGTGTTGACTCCAAGCAGTGTGAAAACATCAGTTTTATAGCTGCGGCACCGCAAACCGGCGAAGACTTCAAGCAGATCGTTGATGATTATCACAAGTTCATTATACCCGGTGCGTACCAACGTGGCGAGCGACTATCCTCGGAGCTGAGCATCGGAAAGGTCTCATGCACTGGCAACATCCGTCTTTCTTCGCATACTTTCCAACTGCGAGTACATTCGAAGCTATCCTTGGTGATCTCTACTCAAACGCTATCGGACCGAACCCTGGTTTCAACGTGAGCGAACAGTTCGAACAGATAGTCCTGTTTTTTTCTCAGCGGGGCCTTCCGTTACAAGTGGTCTGTTAGCCCGGCATGTACAGAGTTGGAAGCAGTGGTTATGGATTGGGCTGCCCAGATGCTTGGCCTGGACAGGTCGTTCTATAACTCTTCGGAGGTTGGAGGAGGTGTTATCCAGGTAAATTCGATGCACAGCGACGTGTCTGCACCCAATGACACTAGGATAGACTTCTGCATCCGATTCGTCCCTCGTGGCTATAGTCGCCGCGAGGTCGCGATACATGAGCCAGAACCCGGAGGTTCTTGTAGAACAGCTCGTCTTGTATACGACTACGCAAACGCATTCGTTGGGAAAGAAGGCGGGCCTTGTACTTGGTCTGAATGTCCGCGCACTGGAAGTCACTTCCGAGGATAATTATGCTCTCCGTGGTGAAACCTTGCGAAGTGCCCTCATGGAGGACGCTCTTGCTGGCTTACACCCCTTCATTCTCGGTGCGATATTCTCATTGATATCGCACAGATTGTGGAACTGACATGAGGGCTGTGCAGTCGCCACGGTTGGTACAACCTCCACGGGGGCTATCGATCATCTTGCAGAGATCGGAGAAATTAGTACGCATTTTACGACGTGAAACTCGGAAAGCACTCACTCTCTATGAAACAGTCACCACACAGCCATCATTGTGGCTCCATGTTGATGCGGCATGGGCAGGAGTGTCGATGGCCTGCCCTGAATACAGAGAACTCTGCCTCCTCGACGATATCAATAAGTACGCAGACTCGTTTTGCACCAATTTCCACAAGGCATGGATTCTTTCCAGACGCGCTCTTTTGGTTTAGCTAATCCTCAATGTAGTGGGGTCTTGTGAATTTTGATTGCTCCGCATTGTGGGTGAGAGAACGAAAGAATTTAACGAACGCCTTGGATGTGACACCCGAGTTTTTGAGATCGAAATATGGCGATGCAGGTGTGTTGATCCCCTATTCTTTCGACATCTGCTCACTGCCGAGGCTCGTGGAAAGGCACCGTGATTGACTATCGCAATTGGCATTTGGGCCTCGGGAGAAGGTTCCGCTCGCTCAAGCTCTGGTTTGTCCTGCGGTCTTTCGGCGTGGAAGGCTTCCGGCGATACATCCGCCAGGTGAGGACCATACACACATCGAACGACAGTCACATCTCACTACCCTGCCAAAGACTGTCAGTCGCAGCGACACATTTGTCTCCCTCATCCGCCAATCCTCCCACTTCAAGCTAGTGACACCTCCATGCCTCGCATTGAGCGTTTTCCGCCTCGAACCGCCCGCATCAGAGATGCTCTCGCTCGCGCAGATGAACACGCTCAATCGGTCGTTCTACACACGTCTCTTGGCCCGGCCTGACATTGCACTCACGCAGACGGACCTGAATGGGATGTTTGGCATACGCATGGCTGTCGGGGCGGAGCGGACGACGGAAGAGCAGATCAGGCGGGCCTTCGAGATCTTGTGTGAAGAGGCGGATGTCACGCTGGAGGTGTGGGAGAAAGATGCTGTCGGGCAGAAAGTTTAGACAGTGGACGATGGATACCACGCCAGTCTTATGACAGCCACAGAGAGGTTGCATCCACTTCGTCGTCACTCCATCACGATCGCCGTGAAAGCTCACATCTGCGGTGAATCACAACTTGGTCATGGAGGCCATCGTGCATACAAATATGGAATGCTGAACCACCGGAACAGTACAAAAAATAAGCTGAGAAGGATACAAACCGAGAGTGAGAATGCATACAACACGAGAATAGCCAATCTGTTGTCTACAACAAAGCCCAAGGGTATAGTTATATCCGTGATTCCAAATTCCTTACATCATCTCCGGTGGAGATCCCAACGAACTTCCGTCTGGTGTCACTGCTGATTAGCACGGGCTGCGTCCGCCTCTCGTTTGGCACGCCGCTCTTCACCCAGGGTTGCGATTTCAGTGAGTGAGATGACCTTGAAAGGCCATGTCAACCAGTTACCGCCTGTCCGGAAGCTCGGAACCCCCATATCGTCCAACAACTCGTCAATCGCCTGGGGCCACCTTCAAGCAGGAGCCAGCACTAACGTCAGGCAAAGGATTCCGGGTGAACGAAAGGCTCACTGACGACCAAAACGCGAGACCGCTGCTATAGCTTTCGTTAACCCACAGTAGCATATCGGGGAAACGTCTTCTCATCCAGGCTGCGTTCCGGTCCGTTGCTGCAAGTGCGTCTTCGGCAGTCGAGGGGAGACGCATCTTATCCTCCAGGAAGTATGAGGATATCCAGTGTGCTATCACTTCGAATCCGTAACCATTGTTCGTCGTGAACTGTGAGGGCAGTGTGAGGTACGATCCCATCGAAACGACCTAGTAAGGCGCTTACCACGGCCCCATTAATAGCAAAGTCTCGCTTGTTGATATTTTTAGCAGGGACGAGACCTCGGTAGATCGAAGATGCCCATTGGTCTCTCTGAGGATGAGCTGGGGGAGGGGAAGAAAGCGTTGTGTAGTGCTTCCATGCATCTTCGTCGTTGTCTTCTGTAGGGGGGTGCCTTCCAAGACCAAGCTCTTCGATCGTTTTCTCTGTAGGAGTTGTCAGTCACCGCGGCAAGGCGAATACGCCACATGCTGACCAGTGAAAATCCCTGTCCAAGACGAGGCGAACCCGGTACCAAGGATGACGGCGTTAGCTTTGAGCGCCTCCCCGTTTCCCAGAACAAGCGACTCTCCGTCTTCTGCGTACTTCTCCGCCCTAGTTGGAGCAACAAGCTTGATCTTTCCTTCATTCATAAGGGCATGGAAACCATCCTTTCCCCCGGTTCCCTCGTCGTTGGCGCGGATGCCCCAGAACAACGAGTGTGCGTTACGCAAAGGTGAATCCTTCGGAACCTTAAGAACTTCAAACTGTAGGATTTTAGTGATGAAGAAGGTTTGTGAGTAATGCGAGTGACGTACCGAACTCCAAGTCAAGAAGTTCCAAAATGCATGCGTGAGCTTGTTACCAAGCCAGGTGGTGTGCAAGAAACGCCTAAAAGTTCGCCAGAGCGTCAGTCACTTGCACACATGATACGGCGAGGGCACTTACTCCAATCTTGTTCTTAGTTCCACATGGGGCGAGAAGACACCAAGACACCTTAAAGCAAATGTGTTGAGTGATGCAGGTATGAGGGGCCAAGAAGGACCCACCTGCTCTTCCGGATACACTCAGGGAGTTGTATTGGGTAAGCCAAGATAGCATCGGCCTTTTCAAAGACGACTGTCACTTTGACACCCTGACGGGCCAGATGAGATGAGATGCTACGAGATTGTCATTAGAACACATGCAATAAGCAACCGAGCATCCTAGCTCACTCTTGCGCAGACTTGCCTCCTCCGACTACTATAACGGAGTAGTCTGGATTGATTTTGGCGTCGGTCAAAATTTGATCGACGTGTGATGCAAACTCAGACGAATGCGCAACGGGGCCACGGAAGCCAACTTGCAGCGCAGATTTCGCGGACAAGGCTTCCGGAACGAGAGGTTGGCTACATCCCTATGATTGAAAAGAGATCTATGTTATTCGTAGCAGAATATGGAAACAGAGAGTACCAACCCCCGTACAAAGGACAATACGAGCGTAACTCAGTACCTCCTTCGTGTTCGTCTTTAGATCCTGTACCTCGACTTCCCAACTAGAGCCGTCTTTTCCACGCTGGATATGCGTGACTTCAGTCTCATATCGGATCCTATCAGAGAGGAACGTCTCAGCAAACTTGTCCATGTAAGCGCTCATGTCCTCCCCAGCAAGGCGATTGCCTGACGTCTCTTGAAGTGTAGGGGGTGGCATTGGCAAAGGGGAGAACCTGAATTCTCCATGGACGCTGAATGGTGTCAAGTGTGTTAGACAGACCATGGAACTTGGTGCCCGAACGGCAGAACTTACTTGTTGATCGAAACACCAGGGTAGACGCGTCCTTTGGCCCACACGCCTCCTGGTGACTTGTCACGCGTCAGTAGCTGCAGGTTCTCGAAGCCATCCTGAAGGAGGGTGTAGCCAGTGATCAATCCTGCAGCCCCAGCCCCGATGATACCAACGCTCTGCTGGCGGACGGCTTCAGGTGTGTTCATGTCGATTGCTGGCACTGGTTGTGCGAGAGGTATCCAGCGCTTGAAAAGGAAAAGAGGGTGTCTCAAGATCTCACGCGCGTCTCAGGTCCCTCTAGGTCCTTCATGCCGCATAAAATTAGCAAAAAAAGGTGGCGTCTAGCGATATCACGATCATCATCACCACAAGACACGGTGATGGAGACGAGTTGCCTTGAAAAGTACTCTGAAAAAGTCGGGAAAAGGGATAGTGCTGTCCAAGGATTACGACCAGTGTGAAAGTAGTGATGGGCAGGTGTTGATTAACCCACCTGATTCGGACTGGTTGCCACAATCATACTGTATTGATCTCGTCGAAGGCGACCCGTATCAAAGCAACATTCAGACAAAACTCCCATGATGCAGGGTCTCCACGCGGTAACGTAGTACCCTTGAAGAACTTGACCCAGTGATTTTTTGATCTCGCTTCCGGCCGCCTGATTTTCTACTTCCACATCTACATAGACCTCTGGCAGCTTCAAGTTGCCATCGAGTTGCCTGGCGAATCGTCGTGGAAGTAGCAACTCCAATGATGGTGTGAACAGTACTAGTCTTGCCCTCAAGCACTGGAACTTGAAGACTGGATTCTAATCGCTTTCGTGGTGACTGATATGCTTATACCCCTTGGCAGCAAGATCGACTGACTTTCAAAACCCGTTGACAGGCCTCAGGGGCAAAAAGATAATGCAAGGTTCACTAGTCGTGTGTTTGAACTTTTGTCCCCTACAACTGCTCGCGCGCACCCTATTTTCCGACCAAGTTTTGTGTCTTGCTTCAAACCGCGTTACAGGACCTCGAACCACGGTTACTACAGAACTATCGAAAGACTATTTCCTTGATCATCCAGCATGTGGGTCAAGGGGAGAGTGAAAGCTCAGAATTGCAGACCGCTGAGAGAGCACGCTCATCTAACGCCAATTCAAAGTTTATAAACCACCCAAAACCCGCAAGCGAAGTGGTTAGTGCCACCCATCCTTAATCGATATCCTTGGCAGCTCTGGTTCCGCTGAGTCGAGTCCTTTACTGTACCCTGACGATCTTGATCTGGTTTCTTTTAGCCAGGGACACAGTCTGCAGGGACCTCTACCTCACGCTGTCTTTCAAGTTCAGATTTTTTTTAGTCCGTGAGTGGCTACTGCCGAGAATCGAGATTAGTGCTTCCAATTTTGATCAAAATAAATCTCATTCCCAGTGCTCCGTTCAGAGTTTTAATTGATGCGGCGGAATATAAGTAAGGCGCTTAATCACTCTTCGGCTTCACTGCGTGTTCCTCTTCCTCAGTCATGGCTGGCGACGGTGTTGAGCTGCTGTAGGTTCCTCTCGACAGCCAAAATGTCGTTTCTGATCTTTGTTCAGTTTTGGACCAATGTTAATCGGCGTGTTCTTGAATACTACATTGTACGGCGTGGGTATTCAACCTTCACCTGTCTTGTACCAGTCATGATAACGCGAGGCGAGACAGGCTATGGTAGTGCAGGTGCGGGCTCTTTTCCACAGGAGGCGAGGTTTTTGTTGAAGACCAACACCGGTCGTGACAGACATTTGTTTACTTCCAAACGTACAAGAAGTAGGAGTTCTTGGTATGCACTCTGTCACGAAATTGACTGACTCTTTGCTGCAGGGACTCGTGGTGGATCAAGATGTTTGTGAGTCGCTTTACCTAAGTTAGCCTACCCAGAATCTGAGTTTGCTTCGGAAAAGGTATTATACCTACTCCTTTGCGAAACATTGAACACTGGCTTCGACATCGGCATGATGTACGAGCCTCTCATCATTCGTTATGGTATGTTCCTTGCACCTAGCCACAGATATATCTCATAGCAGATCTGTGCAGCTACGCTACGCGCAACAACAATTGCACCTATCAGTAAGCCCAAATCACTCGTTAAAGCACTGAGACTATCATTAATGAGGTCATCTTTCATCCAGTGCTGTCGGCTGGTGAGTGATCTTGAGAACTTTAGAATAGCAGCGACTAACGGAGAGTTCCAAAGATCCTTTGTTGACGGTAAGCACTGGTCTGGAGGGATGATGATGATGATGATGATGGGACTCATTTATTCCAAGGTGTTGATCTCTTCACCCGTTCAGGCATTCATCGCATGGCGCGTGAGGGTTATGACCGGTTCAAGAGTAGTACCCTCTATCATCTGCTTTTTCGCTTTCACCGCCTTTGGTATGTTGCCGTTTTCCTCCCCACGCGTGTCTCCTGATCCCAGGTCTGTCAAAGTTGGGGGAGTCGCAACCACTGTGTCTGTCACAATCATCAATGAATACGCTCGTTTTCACCAATTCAATGGTGCCGTCATCACCTGGCTGGCGTCCTCGGCTGCTGGGGACATCGTCATCACAGTATCGCTCGTGTTGAGCTTGGTGAGTGTGATAACACTCGCAATAAAAAGTGGTTTCTCACTTCGGTTTAGTGGCGTCAACGTACAGGCTTCGCTGTTACAGACGATTTAATTAATAGACTTATCCGACGTGAGTTTTGTGCTCACCGGCTGGCGAAACTTTGCTCATGCTCGGACGACCTCATGCGAACAGTGACAGTTCAGACTGGTTTGATAACAGCCCTCTCTGCAACAGCTGACGTAACAATATTTCTATTAGCCAAGGAAAGTGCGACTTTCCCTAACGAGGCGTATCTCTAACCTTTTCGTTTCCAGAACACGACACTGTGAGCTTCTGGATGCATACATAATGGTTATGGATGCAAATGAACTTTCGACTTCTCCCAGGAACTACATTTGGGACTTTGCCCTGTCAAAATTATACTCAAATTCGCTTCTCTCCACACTCAATGCTCGTGGAGGGTGGAAGGCCGCCGGACCAACACAAGAGAATATCCTCTTCGGACATACCTCTGGTAGTGAAAGTACAACATTCCAGGTAGGCGGCATTTTCCATGGCTTTTTGTGGAATAGTTTCTCGAATAACGGTTCCGCAGAGTGACATGTTTATCAATCCGCACACGCATGTGCGTAAGGTTCATAAGGACAGCATTATTGTTCAACTAATTAACATTCACTTTCCCAGACTGATACCCTCAACATCGAGCTTCAACCTCAACGAACATCAAACGCGGTGAGTACCAAGGGGCCACGAATAAGGGAGCTCGAAGACGAAGAATATGGCATCTCGGTGAGGAAGGTTGTAGAACAGTTCGATGATATCGCAGCCAGCCCTAAGACACGCGATTTCCCTTCTGAGTCGTAATTCCCCTGCACGCCATCTTTATCCACCCATGTTAAGTGGAGCTTGCATGTATACACTATAGATTCATGTGTTTGCTTTGTCAAAGCACGAGGACGTGGCAGGTACCAGATATCGTTGTCATGGACATGGAAAGCTGGCTGGCACCGGATTCCTGGGGACCGTGTGGCAGACTCGTCGTAGGATATTTCACTCAGTGGCTTCGTTCATTCACAGCGACCGAATTTGAGACCCGGGCCCAGAAATCATGATTCAATAAAGCGTGGACTGAGAAGTTAGATGGGTATGATATACATTAACCTACTATGCACGGGTATAACATAACAGAAGGGCATCAGCGAGTACTAGGGACGTAGAAGGTATCCCTCATGCGCACAGCGCAAGGTAACAAAGAAATACAGAAAAGTCGAAATTCAGACAACCAAGACACATAAATCACTGTCCCACTCATCGCTCTTACAACTTCATCAGCCCCTTCATCGCATTCGCAACCGCAAAACTGGACTTGGCCATGATCTGCCTCGACTCTTTGGTCACCTCTGGCAGCGCCTGCACGTCTTGTAGTTTCCTAGCGTGTTCGGAGAGCTGTTCCAGAATCTCCGCCCCTTGTTGAGCAGAGGCAGGAGGAAGATTGTCACTGCAGACGGCAACAATGCTCGACACAATCGTAATTATTTGTGTCAAGTTCTCGTTCAGGGTCGGCGCAGGTATCGGGCTGCGTACCCCCGACAGTACACTTTGTATGGCGTATACGATGGATTCGGTTTGTGCCTCAAGGTAGGTCTGTTCTCGGTTGATAATCGATCAGTCAGCTGTTTCTTCAGAGAGTGGGTGTTAGCGCACCTTGAGTTCAGACCAGGCATCCTCGGGCGGCGCAGAGTCGTCGCTAATGCCTCCACTCCCACCTGGGACGGGAGACTTGTCGAATATAGGAGGTGGAGAGTTCGTGTTGGAGCTCGAGGGCTCAGACGACGACGCCCCTCTTCGGTCTCCGAATCTTCCAATTGTACCCATAGGTGATTCTCCATCCCCACGCCTCAAGGTCCCACCTGAAGACTTACGCTCATGTCCTGACCGAAGCTCATCGATCGAACGAAGAGGTGGCGCATACGAGTAAGCTGACTGGGAAGGCGGCGTGGAAGTCGAAAACTCCTCTTGCTCAGCGCGCGTGGCTTTTCGAATGAAGATAAGCCTGGATATCTCTGTGATGGTCGCGGACACGTGGCTTGCAGCTGCGTCGAGAAGACTGACAGGGGACATGCCAGAGCTCGTAGCGTGTGTCTTGGTTGCGGCTACAAGGTTCGAAAGGGTTACTTCCAGGCGCTCGCGAAGAGACCGCAGGTGGTCAATATCGACATCTACGCGGGTGGGCCGTGACTCATATGCCCGAACATCTTCGATGATAGCGGAGGCGGAATTCACGACGGCTTTCATAGGCATGAGTACACGTGTGGGTGCGTTTGATCGGCCCGCTGTGAGGAGGCTGTCGATTCCTGATACGAAGGCAGTAAGGTGGGTATCGACAAGACCACCATCCAGAGCCACAGGCAGCTGGTCATCCATCTTGGGAGCCTGAGAGAACAGCTGAGAAGTAGCTGCATCACAGCGGGCGCATCAGATCCAGAATCTTCGATGAAGCGAATATGACTCGCACCTTTCACACTTCTCAATTCGTTCTTTGCCTGCTCGTACTTGCGCTTGTATTCCTTCGACTGATTATCTAGATCTCGGATGACCGCAAGGTCTGCATCCTTGGCGGTCATCAGCTCGTCATTTCGGCGCCCTAGATCCGTCAACTCAGCCATCAAGCCCTCCATATCTGAACGGAGTTGTTCCATCATTTCATGGTCACCCTGTTGGCATGTCAGGGCTGGTCATTCACGTGAATAAAAGGTACATACCCTTCCTGGACCAGTTTCACGTTCCTCCTCGAGACTTTCACAACGATCTCTAAGGATTTGGAGTTCTTCCTCGTCGTCTTGGGCCCGTTTCATCTCTCGTTCTTTCTCTCTAGCTCGTAGGTCCCGTAGTTCGTCCAGCTCCTTCTGCAGCGCTCTCATTGCGGAACCATGTTCTTCGGCACGCTATGCGAAAGATGAGAACATAATAATAATGAAGTTGGCCGCAACGCTCACCCTGCGGAACCCATCGATCTCTCCTTCCAATAATTTGATTCGTTGCTGGCTTTCTCGTAGTTCCTGTTCACGCTGCTCTGTATTCCCGTGATCTCGTTCCAACGTCACAATTCTGCTCTGCATAGTAGCAATCTTGAATTCATACTCCCGCCTCAGTCGTTCGTGTTCGTCTCCCAAACCACTCGCCCGCCCACCCATCATCCTCGAGGCACCAGCGGCCGACCGATCAGATGTCACAGATGCCCGTCCGAGGGACACCTTGTCGAAATAATCGTCCCCACTCCTTGCCCCACCTCCGTCATCATCGTCCATCACATCACCCATCACTTGACTTCTCAAGCGCGCGCTCAACCCACTCAACCCACCCATCGACGCACTCTCATGCTCATGTTCGCCTTCTGTCCCACCGAACCCATCCCCATCACCGTCCCTGCCTCGGTCATCAACCGCCGTCCCGGAGCTGTCCCGCACTTCCTCCCGTCCATATGGCACTTCGATATCCTCCTCGGCGATCGTGCTTTTGTTCGGGATGATCATGCCACTCGTAGCAGTAGCACTCTGTGCGTTCGTTGTGCCCGTCGAGTCACTGTGGATACTAGCAGATGCGCTAGGGCGTCGTCCAAAGTCAGCGCCTACTCCTGCACGCATGATATCCTGGGAGGGCCTCCTCCGTGCGCCAACCCCATAACCATTGGCCTCTCCACCGTAAATATCTTCGCTCCTTCGGCCCGGACCGTGGGGCACTTCATCGTCACTGTGTCGTTGTCTACCAAACCCGTCTTCCGAGGGACGTCGTCCTAGCGAGCTGCTCCCGTATCCGCTATCCATCACTGCTCTGTCTTCTGATGTACGTCCCAATCGAGAACTCGATGGGAGGTTCGGGGGATCTGATCGAGGCGAGGTGTGGAATTCGGGTGAGGGAACGTCGTCATAAGCTGATCCGGGAGAATCGATTGGATCCATCCTCTCTTCAATCTGTAGAATGAAAATGTGGCATATCTATCAGAACACTGCCACCGCAAGATTAGTTGTGAGCATGAAACTCGCCTCCTCTTTAAATTCGGGGTAACGTCTCGAGAGCTCGAAATATACGTCAGATGACAGGTCTTCGAAACGAGCTGTTGGGAGAGTAGCGAGTTTCTGTCGAGCTTGGTTTCTCTTCGGATGGAACTCGTCGCGTGCGGGCAAACAGGGTACTGGGTTCGGGATGGGATGTAGGTATTAGATGAACCAATAGTTGTACGCACTCTCGTCCTCAGGCGTGTTCAACTTCCGACGAACAAGTTCGTCGTACACATCAGTAGATAATTCCTGGAACTGCTGCTTCGTGAGCCTCGTTAGCTTCTGACGCGCAGTTGAGCGAGAATTAGCAGGTGCTGCGATGTTGGCGTGAGTTGTCGAGTTTCCTGTGGACATCAATGGACTGTACAAACCTTTGGAGAGGTATGCCACGAGATATTGCTGTAACTCAATGTAATGGGTTTTCGCAATGACCCTCGGGTCGAGGGATGGCAAGGCTGGTACATGTCCCTGATCCTTGATTGGGCGGTAAGATTCCGTGCGATAGTTTGAGATTCCGGAAAACGTCGTTGGTGTTGGTGATGAAGCCCTCGACGACTGGTGTCGTTTCATGGTTGTGGGTCGTCGAGAAGTATGTGCTCTTCACCGTTGGTCGTAATGTCGGAAGAAAGTTCCAAGAGCATGAGGCTACCACACGGAATACGAATACAGCACTAAATTCGCACGCTGTTGAAACTTTCTAATAGTAGGGCCTTTTCATATCTAGGATCAAAGAACTACTTGCAGACAAAGGGAAAACCCCCTTCAATATTTGCGCCAGGGGAGTTGTTGAATGCACTACACCAAACTCTTGCAATCTTTCATTATTACAGACCCACGATGTCCCCCGACCGACCCCAGTTCGCTTTCTAGCTATTCGTATGCTGCCGCGTACATGTACCACTTGGACGAACCTTCAAGGACGCGAGAAAACCGCGACTCGTCAGTAACCTCAACAACTTCTTATGCCTTTACAGATTACCGCCCACCAGGCCAGCGGTCGTTGATATCGGTATCCCACCGACAGGCGAACTCAATATCTCTATCTACAATGTATTAAGCACGCAAGGCCGGCGGCAAGCGTTCACTGCATCATGCGGTGCTCTCCGGTTTTCGTTCTCGCTCTTTCATTTCCTCAGCGACCGTGGTGCTCTACCAATCGAGTACTGCACCAACGTCACCAAAACCCCCTCGGTAATTGTTGACTTTGACTTTGACTTCAGAACCGCTGACCAGATTAACATTGTAGCTGGTGATAGGCTTGCAAAGGGAGGCGCGACAATGGCGTAACTTGTCTAAGTAAGTTACCTTAAATTGAACATAGCGAGAAGTGGTCTGACAAATTTTCTCGTCTAGCTGTCATGTAAACATGAAGCGATGCTCGTCACTGTCGCGCGGCAATAATCAATGCGGATCGGCCCCTATCCCAGAAGAAGCAGTGCTTCATGGAAGGCCGCCGGGCCAGACAACTGCCAGCCCGCCGCCGCGATCGATAAGTCGTAGCCGACTCAGCTCTGCGAGCTGAGTCGCTTAAGAGCCCTCATTTAGTATGGTACAGGTACTTCAAGGTGGCTCGTCGCGGAGTTGCTTAGGCTCGTTCAACCAATGAGACTTGCCAAGTGTGGAACACAACTTGAAGTGTTCATTTCGGCAGTCCCACGGATCTGGCAGGGTGGTCGGGCTGCATAAAGGAAGGCAGACAAGTGCGACTTGTTCAAATCAGTTATCCGCACCCCTACCCTCCAAGAAAAACCCTCGTTTAGTGTGCGCTTTACTCTCGCAACGGTCATCGTTGGCCTGCCGTTCTTCGTTGCTACGGCTCCTCAACCACCCAAACAGAGAGTTGGGACAGCGACCCATCTCCAAAGCGCTCGGAACTAACTAACCCTGACAATAGCGTCAACCTCGGTGCACCCAAGTTCCATGTTACTTCACGCAAGGCGTGCGAACCCTCTGCTTGACCTCCGATTTCACTTTGTGTTGACTCAAATATGCAGTAAAATTGTTCGTGGCCTTAATAACTTTCAGAAGAACAATGGTTCCCCGCATCCGTTGGTTGTGAACGGCGCTTGGAGGCGTGGAGACGGTGGAGACGGTTTAACCAACGCCAACAGCCAGTTCTGGTACGGCAGTATCTCTGTTGGTACTCCTACCTACACCGGTAAGTTTGTGGCCTTTGACCAAATGTGCAACTCACTCTTGAACGGTTGACTTTAACACTGGCTCAAGACGTGGGTGTTTCATAGAGTGCATGTGAACCTTTCACTGAACTTGTTTACAGTGACGTTTTCTCGCCGGGTCCCAAATGTGGATCGAACTGCAGTGGCCACGCAGTCTACGATCCCTTGTTGTCTCTGACTTCCCGAGACCTGGGACGGATACCAACTCCGCCTTGTATACTGACGATTTCGGCTACACTCCTGTCACCTGAAAAGTAGGTCATATGGTTTATGATCTGTCCCAACGGTGACTGATACAGCGCTTTCAGGGTTACGGGGAGGTTAACGAATACACAGAACATCCCTTCTAATGTTCTACATCACACTGCTTAACAGCACCCGTATCTCTTGGGCAAGCTTCTCCTGGTCGACCGTCTGGGCCAGTGAAACGTGGGGAGCTCCAGCGTCGGGCACTTTGTCCACCTCATTGGCGCCGACAAGCGGACGTATCGATTCCCAGAATTCGGAATAGTCCACTACTCCTGGCACGCCTTCTGTGGTGCTCTCGCCGTTGATGTTCTCATCGCTGTCTCCAGGCTCCACGTCCGTCAGAGCCGCAAACGCCTCTTCAAACGCATCAACATCAAGTGCCCCGTTCGCACCCGAGGTCACCCCCACCTTCCCATCCATATCGACATCAGCCTCATCGGAGAGCCAATTCGATGCCGTAGACGGAGGGAGCGATGACATATCCCCAAAGACCGCATCTGAGTCCGAATACCATGCTGCATCCGAATCAGTGAGCAATGGGCCTCCTTCTGTGTCCGTCGGCCATGCGCCCTCGGTCTCCGTCAGCCACGCGCTGGTATCAGAGTCAGAGAACCAAGTTGCGATGCCTGCGGTATCAGATATCCACGCCATCTCCGCTGTGAGCCCATCGCACTCGCTCGCAGAGAGGAGGATGTCGGAGTCGGGTACTAGGAGGTCATGCATGATCGGGATGTCGAAACTGGTATCCTTGTCTTTGGCGGGGCTCGAGAAGGGACTAGTAGGTGGGGGAGGAGAAGAAGGCGGCAGTGGGCTGGAGGCGGCGTAGTCATCTTCCTCAGTTTGGTTCATGTCGTTAGGAGTCTCCCCATCCCCTTCGCTACCTCCACAGCCATTGTCTGTGGTCGGGCAGGCGTTATCTTCCGCAGGATGAGTGGGTATATCGAGCTCTTGCAGCGCCTTGTCCAATTCGTGAGTCAGCATATCCTCATCCGTATGGTGCGCGCCCTGCTCAACGTTCCGCATGGTCTCTGGAGATTTCTCCGTCCGTATGAAACCACTCGTAGCCGTCAATGCAGACGAACTGATCGACACCTCGGGCTGTTCCTGCTTTATATCCTGCTTATGTCGTTGCGGAGTGCGTAACGCACAGGGAGAGGGTGGAGGCAGAAGGAACGTCCGTGTACATGTACCCAACTGTGTCCGAGGCGTACGAGCAATCGAGCTTGGCGAACCAGATGGCAGATTTCTGCTCGTGTGCATATTCCGCCAAGGCGTCTGAGCCTGAAGGCTACCTCCTCCTCTCCTCGGCGTCCTCGGCGTATGCAATACACTCTTCCGTGGCGTACTCGTCATTGGGCGGTGAAGCATCGATGGGGAATGCGGGGTATGCATAGGTCTGGATAAAGATCGGGCAGTGCTTGGAGTGCTTGGAGTGAACAAGGATCCTGAGCCTTGACCTGATGGTGTGAACAGTGAGCCAGCACCAGACGGCGTGAACAAAGAGCCTGTCCCGGGTCCAGATCTCCCAGGCGTCCGATGTGTCCCTGTCCCCGACACGACGCGTTTCCTCGGGGGCGTAGTCGGGGGTAGAGGGTACGAGTGCTTCGATGGGGGAGGGGATGATTGGATGGGTTCTGCTGCGTCGGAAGCGAAGACGGGGAGGGAAGACTGTTGTTGTGCGCTAGACATGGGACACGATGGGGGTTTCTGTGCTTGTACGGGACTCCGAACACCTTCATGCCTATCGTCGTCCTCATCAGAAGACTCTTTGGATGGGAAATTGGCTGGCATGTAAGCAGCACGACCGTGCCTGCGTTTGGCCGTGGCAGCCTTCCGTCGCTTCACAGTCATTTGTGCCTTCTCGGCTTCTTGCTCTGCCCGCTGGCGTGCAATTGCCTTTTCAGAAAGACGTGGAAGCGTTGCAGTACTGGTGCGTGCCCATGCTGGGAGAACGAAGTTTTTGAGGGGGTTCTTCGTCGTCGTTTGCGTTGCATTGGATGCAGGCGCCAACGTGGATGATAAGGTGGGATTGATGAAAGCGGAGGAGAGCACGAAACCAGGCTGAGAGTTCGAGGCGGGAAGTGAAAATGCGGATGTCGCCAAGTGCGACCCAAAAGGTCGAGGAGGGGAGGACTGGGCGTTCCTCGATGTCGACGCGAACGATGTGCGAGGTTGGCCCTTGTGAGACCGGGTAGTGGACGCGGGGACATCTGGTACACACGAGTTCGTTAGTTGAGAGTGATACCAATAACGGCTAGTATGAAATGCAGAAAGGTTCGAACTGCGAGTAAAGCAGGGTACAAGAACGCGAAGTCTTGAAAGGGAATAGACCAAATACCGATGCCATACCTGACCCGCGTGCAGAAGATGACCGTTTTCTAGCCCTTTCGCTTGCGCGAGCTTCATGTTCTGCCATAAATTCACCTAGCGTGCGTTTCCGTTTGAGGGTTGCCGTTGCTTCCGTTAGTGCGGTGGAATTTGAATATCTATTCGCATTCATCAGGCTGCCTAGTTTGGTCATCGAAGATGATAGTGAAGTAGTCGATTGCTTTGCAATCTTGTCGGTAGTCAAAGATGTCGAAGCATGCATCGAAGAACCTAGCTGCAACCGAGAACCTGACGGAGTGACCGCAGCGCGCATGGAGCCCAACATCGAAGGCAGTCGAGCGGACGGTGGTGAGTGTACCCTTGGTTTCCCGGTCGGAGAGGAATGTACTCGTCTCTGTCTCGTGGTATTCGTCGAGCCCTTGACTGATGTACACACCCCTGACGGTGAAGAAGAGGGCGACACAGAGCCTGGAGACACCAATGTGGGATTAGATGGGTATACTTGGCCCTGGATGTACTCACCCAGCGTATGATTACGCGTGCGAGATGGAGAGGGCGTTGTTGGGACATAAGGCGGAGGCGTCGCTGGCCCTTTCGCTCTCGCGGTTTCTCCAGACGGGAAACACTTCGAGTTCGGTGTTTCTGTGTCGAAGTCCGCGCCAGACAATCTTCTTGGCGTTGACTCTGCGGCGGTAGACGGCGTCGACATTTGGGAGGACACAGGTGTGCTTTCTTGTCCCGACGGAGGCGTGCTTGCGGGCATCGGTGAAGCGCTGGTGCCCTGGCTACTTGAGGATGTCAATGATCCGGGGTCTGGATTTCTCGCAGGGTAAGGTGTATTGCGATCGGAACCACCGTGCAGCAAGCCAGAAGCCCCTTTACGAAATGCAGAGGTGTCAACAGTAGAAGAGTCGAGAACGACGATATCCGAGTCTGCGTCGTCCTCGTCCCCATTGTCGCCATCGTCCGACGGGTTTCCTCGACTGGCTTGTTCGCTTGTGCCTGGAATACGACCTACCTTCTCCATCACGGGCTGGAGTAGATGAGGGTTCGCTGCAATGAGTCCTTGCAGTGCAGATATTAGGGCCACGTCCGGCACCTGCTGAGGAACAGCGTTGGCAGGTGCGTTGGCAGACGAAGTGGACGACATCGCAGAGAGCAATGTCAGCAAAGCATTGTTCGCCGACTGAGTGTAAAACTGAGGTTGAGCGTATACTTGAGTATGGGGCTGGACAGGGAACTGGTTTGGCGGATGCCAGACCTGTTGATAGAAGGTTGGTGTCCCAGTTACGGACTTGCCGTCGGCATACCCTGTTGCCGCAGGATGTGCTAGAGGTGCACAGATAAATGGGGGGCGTGTAGGTGGCGGGCGCGGACGTGGAGGACGTGGTTTGGTCTTCTGCTTGGCCTTCGTACGTGTACTTTGCTTAGATTTGGATTGATCATCTACCGGACTCGATGAGCTTGCCACTGGATCGTTTCTCACGTTGGTTTACATGCTATCAGTTGAAATTCATCGAGACCGGGGCTTACCTGGGAGGGAAGGGTTACTGGCTTGCGATTTCGACATCGATTTGGGTTTGGAAGACGTTGAGCCTTCAGGACGACCGCGTGAACGTCGTGGAGGACCTATGTAGAACTCTGGGAAATCGGATGAGCGGGTAAGTGTATGTGGTTCTTGTTGGTCGGATTGCAGATGAGAGGTAGACGATGAACTCGTCCGAGAAGACTGAGAATGGTGAAAAAACGGAGGTGTTTGATACTGGGCAGGTATAAATCCCTGTCCCCATGAGTGGAGAGATTCGCCCAAAGTAGCTCTTTGCACGCGTTTTGTCTGTAGCATCAGTAAGGTGACTCTTCATTAGCAAGGCGAAAAACGGACGAGGGATTAGTTGGGTTTGTAAAATGAAATAGACATACTTCTCGCAGCGCGAAGACAACCTCGAGGGCAGACGAACCAGGCGCAAGATTTGGGACGATCGCTCCCGTGACGTAGACGCTGCCCGAATCATCTGATTCAAGGACCCAGGACATAAGTCCAAGGGCAACTGCTACGCCATGGGGTGAACCGGTGCCTTGGGATTTGGGTGGCATGTGGGAAGGCACAGGCTGAGCTTCTAGAGGGTCGAGTACATAGAGAGAGAAGTCTCGTTCGGGGTCATGGAGGAGTTCGGGGCTGTTATACGTTATTACAAATAGCAGCGCAATGTCAGCGTTTTTCATTGAGAAAATTCTACAAGATGATTTCTCACCTCGAATTGCATACCGCGGCAAGACACGCTTTCAGCGGCGCTTGTGCGTACTGAGGTTCACTCGTCGATGACCGGTCCCCGGTTCCATTGCAAAATATCGCTGGAACTTGCACTGATGACCTGGCAAGGATGTACTGTGGAGAACTATTTATCGTGTAAAGTACACGGACTGTCCAAAGCCGACTTTGTCAGCAAAGCTAGATGGGTTGAAGGAGATACTCACGAAAAACCTGGTGAGTGGTAGCATCCATCACCGGTGTCAAGTGTTGCGATGGAGGCGCAGTGCTGGTGGCAGCAACTAATATTGATGTTGTTGACCAAAAGCACGAGTTATGCAATCTCAGGCTTGGGCGCGTGATTGCATGGAACGACGCGACTGTGACGCATAACAAATGTGACAACGCGATCGGGGTCACGCACGCGTCGAGGTTTATGTAAATGCCAAAACGACGCGTAGATCGCAAGTGCTCGGGAGAGTTCATTCCCTTACCAACCTGGAAGCCAAGGATTGATGATCTCGACGACGTGCACGTGTGGGGAAACGACGAGCGATTTCACGATTGTCACTTGTATGTATACACAAAATACCTACCCCGAAACCATCGCCTAAAACCTAACTACCAGTACGTATATTCAGCCTCGTAACCTGGACATGCCACAGACGGGAGATACGTAGACACGTTTTGTCCCTTCATTCTGAAGAAGTGTTGTCTCATCTCGGCGATTTGCATATTGGTTTGGACGGTGTTGAGGGGGTTACCGTATTGCATCGTCAGCCCATCAGTATGGTTAACGTAGATATCGCAATCCGGGACCTTCAATAGAATAGGAGTCACATGCATGATGATGCAAGACTCATTTCTTTGGACCACATTTACTCACATCATGCATGAACAAGCTCCAAAACATGTCTCCACCGACAACCGGATTCGCCTCGATTGTACCAAAGAACTTTGGGAGTGGTGCCGCAAGCGGGTTGTTGCCAGTCCAGTCGTATTCTCCCGCGATGTACACCTTGTTGACAGACTTTACAAGTGCGATGTCGTCCAGGAGCTTTTTGAGATCGGGAGGGTAAAAGTGGTCCGAGAAGATGTCGATAGAGGGAATGGTTAGGTGAGTTTTGTTAACGCCGTATGTTCCATCGATGACGAGCTTGTTAGGTGCGAGCTCCTTGATATAGTCCTGGGAAAAGGGAAGTCAGGCCCTTTCGCAACCGTAAAAGCGAACCAAGACTCACCGCGATCTGGGTCGTCCACTCCACTGGTACCCACATATCTCCGAATGTCGGTCCACCAAGTTCATTCCCAGTTTCATACGCAAAGATAGTAGGATCCTCGGCGTAGGTGAGCCCCGTAAATTGGTTCTTATGCGTCAAGACGACTTTGATGTAATTCTTAAAATCATCAATGATCGTCTGATTCGTGTAGAACTGCATCACTTCGGGGTTGGTAGAATCGGATCCTGTGAGGTTGAACCCACCCCACCGAAGGAATACGAATTTTCCACCGTGGTAGTAGTCCTAGGTGTCACGGTGGTGTTTAGTACCAGTGCAGAATCCCGGACGCCAAACTCACATAGTTGTCGACCAAGGGAGCGAAAATGCGGAGACCATGCTGGCGTGCCTGATATACGGCCCAATCCATAGTGTCAAACGCTCTCTCGTTCACGTCGCGACGTTCAGGCATGACGCTCAGAGGGTTACCAACACTAACGCCCAGCGTATGACCGCGTATGGTGCGAGCCCCCATTGTCTGGAGCGTATTCATGATCTCGGTGATACGACCAAAACTGGGGTAGCTCGCGTTATAGGGCGCGTAAAAAGGCTGTCCTGGGAGTGGTATCGCATTCTCGTCCAGACCGAGCCAGTAGACGTTAGCACCACATGTGGTCCACGGCGAGCCATTGAGGATAAGTGAGGACCCCGAACGGGTAATGTATGCATTGCGAAGGAGATCAACCGCTATCGGTTGCTTGAATGTTTCGATGATTTGCGAAGTCATGGGAACTGCAGGGGAGAGGAGCTGGGTGGCGAGTGACCACATGCTCGAGGCGAGGTCGAGAGCATTGGAGACCGGAAGGGCAGCAAGGGCCGGCATAATGAGTCGCAGTTTCATGGTGGAGGAGAGTTGGGGGAGATAAGTTCTACGTGAAAATACCCACCGATATTCGATCAAAATAAACCCATCGTCTCCACCTAGAATGGTATGTGCGACGTTTCCCCGAATGACCGCGAGGGCTGCCCTGAGATGGCCGTCGTATTGTAGGTGTCCCGAACCAGGTGACCACCGGTTCTTGGGTCATGCAGTGCCGCATCGGAAACCTGCACATCTTGAACTCAGCGTGGATCTGAGTAGCCTATCAAGAACTCGTTCGACAACGAGTACTAGTAGAAACCTACCTAGAGGGACAATGCATGTCGGTCTCCTTATGGAAAAGTTTTGTGTTTTCGGGCCCGCTTTACTGGTAGTAGTAGTAGTCCAGAAACCTCACCATAATTTGTTGCGTCAGGCTGCATCATGAAGTCCACTGGTGCCAGGACGATCTAGCTGACCTGAGCGAAGCCATCGGCTCGGAGTTTCTGGATGACACGCTTACACGGTCATGCAGGGCATGCTCTCTCACGGGCCGTCCGCGCCGAGATGCTACTGTACATATACCATCTATCTTCATCATAGATATAGAGAGCAGAGTTCTCGTAACTCGTGGGGCTGCGTTGCGGGAAGGAGGGCGTCCCGATCGTCCGTCTCCTCTCAATAGCCCTGCTCTCTGTCTTCGAGACAGATTCAAGCAAAACGGTATTCCGGCAGACTTGGATATGTAACGCACAGAAGAGTTGCACTGACGCTTCGCGTAAACGGACACTAGATTTCCGAACCTCGTGCCTTTATAACCTTGCGGTATCCCTTCAGCACAGATCCGAACAGCAAAAGATTCCAGAAGAGCTGGAAGAGTCTATCCAGCTCAATCGCAGTGCCCTTAAGCAATATCCTCACCATCATTCCGAGTGACCGGTAGTCCTAGGCTTCGGCCTTGCTCTGAGCCTTTGCCAGTGGCCATATGTATCGATGTACAGTTTGTATCATGTCACACTACTTGTTGTGTTTTGTAATCTAGGGGACACGCAGGGTCAGGCGGTCTGCTGTGGGCAAAACGAAGACAGTCGTTCCTTCTGTAGTATGCAAGTACTGACGAATACCGTATCTGGAGGGGTACCAGTTCACCGGCGCCTGGTAGTGTACATGTTATCCGTGCCCAATCATGGATCAGTACTAGTACTTGTCGTTAAATAGTCATCACCAGCGCCGCCCAAGCAAAACGTCATCACAAATTGAGTAAGTTACATGCTCTTGCATTCTATAGAAACACAGTCCAGTCACAACACCCACAACACAGATCAACTCCCGCAGAATCAGAATCAGAGCCCACCGATAAAAATCAAAGAAAAGTCAAACCCCATGCTCTGCATGCTCGTCTGAGGCTGTAGCCAATGAGCCATAGCTCTTGCCCTGGGGATGAAGCTCGAGGTCATAGTTGCTCGTCTGTGAGTGTTGCAATTTCTTAGGGGCTAGCTTCTCAGTCAACAGAAAACACGATACATACTGGTTGTAAATCGCCAACAGAAAGTACATTGCTCTATAGGGGTTGGGATGTTAGACGGTGACGCGCGTTGGAAAGGCACGGGTAACTTTCGTCACGTACCTGCTTGCGCCCATAGCCATTCGGGATTACCATGGTCGATGTAGTGGTCGCAGTCGCATCTACGTCTGGGCCGAAAAGTACGTTTTCACGGGTGGAGCCGCCTGTCTTCCACCCTCCACGGGCGTTCAGCGTCGAAAGCAACGAGTTGGAGTACAGTTTCGAAAGCGCAAAGTCCCACATGTAGTTCCTGAACGGGTATGGGAAAGTCAGAAAATGGCGTGATCATTCTGCGCAGACGTACAGTGTCGTTCCCTGCACATTGCAAGTCGTCGTCAGTGCTCGGGTTGGAAAGATAGGAGGGATTATAAGTCTACTTTAACCGCGAGGAAAATGGTGACATCCAATGTTGCTGACACAGCTGTGATCAAACCTGTTTGCACAGTCACTTTGAAGGCGTCAGGTTTGTAAATTGTGCCGTGGGAGAGTGGTGAAGAGATAGCTCACGTCGGATGAGTCTGTTGATCGAATCATCTGTGGCTGCGAAGCCTGTCTTTTGGTGATACTGATTCGATGATCACCGTCTCAGCAAGAGCACACTTCGCTCGCAGGTTCCGAGCTTACCAGACTCCACACCAAGGACACGGTGATGATCACATCTGCTGCCGCGGAGGAAGCAAGCCAGGTAATCACCGCGCCATCAAACTGATGAAGGGAGGCATACTCGTTGATGATAGTGACGGAGACCGTCGTCGCGATGCCTCCGACTAGAAGCCGAAACACGTGGTCAAGTGGATTCCTTGAAATGGAAGTTGGGCGGGGAGCTTACTGAATGACGTGATTGCAAAGAAGGTGATCACAGCGGGCACGAATTTCGAGCCACTCATGATTCTCACTCGCCACGCAATGAAAAGCTGGACAGCCGAGGATATCATGACCTGTCAACTTCGGATGAGCACCAAACTTTCCCGAGCAAGTAGGTCAACTGACGGTCATTATGGGGTCTTGAGGTATTATTTTAAAATCAGAGATGGGCTATACACGAGGATACCAGACTTACCCGCGGAGAGCACTGTTTATACGAGGGTTAGGTTGCTACAGGGTGCCGAGAACTGGAAAGGCGCTCACTAACTGGAGCAATGGTCACTGCTCTCGACGTTCCTGGAGCCGGTCTCCATCACAAGATCACCCAAATGAGGTATTGCAACTCACCGTAGCGGACGATGAGTGGTTCGTACATCATACCAATGTCGAACCCCGTGTTCAGCGTTTCGCAAAATAAGAGATACCATACCTAATAGACCGCTAAGCAGAGGATTAAAGGCACTGTAGAAAAAAGCTCACGAAGCACTTGATCCATGGGGAGTCACTTCAAGGCAAATTAGCCCAATGGCTGACCCGACCATATTGGCGAGCTAGTACCTCACCTTTTGTATGACTGGAAATACACAAAAGTCTTGATAACCCGTCAATGGCACTGTTTACAGCTTGTACGATGACTACTGACCTGGACGATGAATGCCTAAACGTCGTTTTACAACGTTAGCGCTGACAGGCATGGCGCACTGAGGGATATAAGTAACCTACACCGTATAATATGGTATTCAGGAACACGCCAATTAACATCGGTCCAAAGCTAGAGAGCCGAAGTTCGTTCGTAAGAGAGTGCGCGAAGAAGAAAGACCACACACAGCAACTCGACGCCACTGCCAGCCATGATTAGAGAAACGCAGAGTTGGACTGCAAGCGAGCTTTACTGGGTCGAGGTAGAAGGTCACTAATAGTAGTACCCTCCGAGCGTATCTTGGTTTTGTGAGGGAGTACCCAGATAGAGATCAAGCCCTCGATGAAAATGCGTAGAACTTTAAGATGCAACTAGGCGCGCAGTCTCCTTGTCGCATCTTCAATGTGGGATCGCCAGTGGCCGTTAACGTCAATAACAAGTTACCGCCATCAATTCCAACTTCTATCTTTGGGTTTCATGATGGAGCGCCTGAGCTCACATTGATCAGGGCAGTGTGAGGAGTCGAAATCAGCACTCACATTTGATGGCATCGCTGTTCGAATTCTGTACTCGGTTCCTGCTGACCGAAGACAATATAGAGATGCATCGACGGGGCTTTGAAGGGGCACCTCGTTTCAAGGCGCAATCAGATCATCATCAGCTTGATGTGATGTTGATGCCCTTGTACTACTAGTATAAGCCGAGTATCCCACCATCGTGATTCGTGAGACCACAATTGACCTTATACGTAAGTCCTCAAAATAAGGCCTTCCATGGAATCCATGGATGCAATGACACCATACAGACGAAGCCCGTCTCTCAGGTCAAATGATGGTGTAGTTCACACAGCGCCTACTCGAGAGCCCAATCTCAGTTCGAAGTAGAATTCATCGCTCGCTATCAGACTGTTGGCAAGGTCACTGGCATCTAGCATTCTCCCATGGCAAACGGGCGGATTCAATGACTGGACGAAATCTATGTTCGACGTATACCCTAATTCCAGTGATTAACATAATGTACAATATAAAAAATAATAACTCGTCGTCTCTCCCTGTTTGCCCAAAGGGTGTGCGTCAGCCTAAATCAAATCAGCTGCATTCGACAAGCCGAGCCTTTCTAAACAAAGACGAGCGACAACTTTTCCATCCACTGGTATACTGTTACCCTGGAAACCCTCGGGGTATGCGGCAGGGGGGATGTCTGGGTTTGTAAAGGTCCTGCAAAGCCAAGGATAAGGGGTGCATGGCGGGATGAACGGAACGGTACGCACTTGTCTCCCCATATACCATAGTGCACCATCCCAAGCGCACGCGTTGTGTATTCATAGTCATACGCAAACCCACCCGGGTAGAAGAACTCAATCACCGTCGCACGCGGAGATGGCTTCATCCACACTAGGGATGTCAGTCCGTTACCGTGCACACCCATCATGATCTACCCAAACGCCCCAGTGAGATGTCTCCCAACGTTCGAGATGCGCATCTACTCACTGTTGTCCGAGCAGCGAGCCTGAACTGTTCCACTCGCGAGAGCTTGTCCATGCTCACCACGTTCACCTCATACCCGTACTTGTCCCGCAGGTTATGAAGCTCCCTCACGAGCTTCTCGTGGTCCTCCGGTATTAACATTCGCCGACCCCATTCTTGTCGTGAGATGTAGGTGATCACAGGGTTGTGATCCGTCCCTCCGCCAATCTGGCCATCCAAGCCGCTGAACTTGATGACCTCGCTCCGTATCGTGTTCCACCAGTGTGCGCTCCCAGGCAAGTCGAACGCTTCAGATGCGGTACGCCCTGTCCGCAGGAACTCTGCCCCGTTCATCGCAGCTGCGCGGTCAGAAAAGATTACTCGGTCTAGCATCACCGGACGCCCCATCTCAGCTCTATCTTGCCAATCTGCGGAATACTCGGCGGAGAGCGAGGGGAAAGCACTTCGCAGAACCCATTGGTTCATCAAAGCGTAGTCCCTCCAATGGTCTGCGTCTGCGTGTGCAAACCATACTCGGCGCGGAGCGGGAAGCGAAGAAGACCCATTAGCAGGAATGAAAGGATCCAGTGACGAATATGTCCGCCAAAATCCGAAGAAAAGTTCCGCAGACCAGTGGTAATAGTGTGTGATGCTGGCAAAACATGTTAACAAAATTCTCAAACAAGCCCCTAATCACCCACAACTGAGGTGGATCATTGACAATCCACTGCATAGGTAAATTCAAATTGGTGATATCGAGAGAACATGGATGTATTCACCGTAGCGCCATCGATGAGGGCTGGGCTGGCCCCGAATAGCTCTCTCGCATCGTCGGTTGGGATGACGCGAAGTTCACGGTCGGTTGGTACCCTGCTTGCGACGGCCACGGCTCCGTTGTCTATTCTGACGGCAGTAGATGTTATTGTTTTGCGATCGGGAACTGTGTTCGGTTCATCGGTTACGATAAACACAGTGCCATTGAGCAAATACAGATTATCAAACATCGTCCAGCCTGAGGTACGACGTGATCATTGAAAACAGTTGACCACCAATACTGGGGCTTACCAGGAACATGGGCAACAATCTTGGTCGTTGGTATCCTTTTCGATGATACTTGAGTGCGCCAACGCTCTGCTTCGGTGGAAGGAACCTCATCCTGTGACGCGTCGTGTTCCTCGAAAAACTCTTCTTCGAGCAGGCTCGAAGGTCGTGACTCCCGAACACCGAAATTAGCTCTAGAAATCCAGAGGAGAGAAATGAATAAGAGGGCGAGGAGAACAAACTCCCGTCTTGTTGGTGCTGAGACTGAATGTTTGATCATCTTGCATGAACGAAAGAGGGGGGGCAGAGGACGCAATTGGCAAGTTCAAAGACCGCAAAGGTCGCCAAGAATGAGAGAGGTGCAGGAAGGAGCTGAATACAAGGACTTCGGCTGCAGACTTTGGGTTCGTGAAAGATTCTGGTACTGGAATCAGGTGGTGAAAGGTGTCGAGTTGGGCTTTGATGGTCAGCCTTCTATGCGCCCACTGTCGGTGTACGCACTGACCCACGACGAATATTCAGTTCCTTCAAGCTGTTCAGCAGGCTGCGATGAGTTTTTTGGGTAACGTTCACTAACAGTGGTGACACAGATTTCAAGCTCCCACTGTTACGGGGGAGGGGTTGATTACGTCTTATGGACATGACCTCCCCAACTAATAGACCATACTCATGCAAAAACCCAGGCCATTGCTGACTCGAGTGCGCAAACAGAGTTGTATCCGAGACCCTTCCAACCTTCTTTAATACCCTCCAGAAAAAGAAAAGGATGGGTCTCGCAGGCCGAAAACAAAAACAACGCATCCCAGCCGATCCTCGAAACCTAAGCTGGGCAGATGGCACGTACTATCCTACGCCTCTCATCCTACAAATCCACAGACTCGACATCTAACACCTATGCACAGACGCGTCCCGCTTCGGCCTCTCCTACCTCTCCAAGTTCGGCTGGGACACCTCCAAAGGCCTCGGTGCCTCCGGCGACGGCATCAAATCGCACCTCAAGGTCTCTCAAAAACTCGATATGATGGGTATCGGTGCACAGCATCAGAGAGATCCGAATGGGATTGCGTGGAAACAGAATCAGGAGTTTGAGGCGCTTTTGAAGAGGTTGAATGAGGGCGTGGAGCGAGAGGAAGGAACTGAGGACTTGGTCGAGGGTGATGGCAAGGGTGAAGGTGAAGGTGAGGAGATGGAAGGGGGATCTCTGCGTACAGAGGGGGAGAAAGTGGACCCGGCTCTCGTGGTTCGTGAGGGTGAGCAGGCCGACCAAACGCCCGATAACATGGACCAGCCATCGAATGAAAAGAAGCGAAAACGGAAAGCAGCCGATGGAGCAGACTCCAGGGAACAACGAAAAAAGAAAAGAAAGCAAGAAAAATACGAGAAAACTGACCCCGATTTTTCTGAAAATGTAATACCTGACACCTTTGATCGCAAAGGAACCTCTCCCCCACGGGAAGCCGTCCCAGAACAACCGAAACCCAAAGCCCGTCCCATGGCGTATGTGCATCTCGTCGCAACCTTTTCTCACTATCTACAGCGTTCTAACACTCCGTCGTACCACATAGCCATCGTGCCAGGATCCAAGCTGCAAAACGCCTCGCCACCAAATCCGCAGCAGCCATCTCCGAAATCCTTGGAATCGCACCAACACCGACCCCAAGTTCAAGTTCCACCTCTGTGCTCCCTTCATCGTCCTCATCAACAGCCCCCACCCCAGGCTCACTCACCCCCCTCGACCCCACGCCGCCCCTCCCCCTGGAAAAACTGACGACCTCGAGCAAAAGCGTCGCTGACTACTTTAAAGACAAACTCGGGTCGAAATCGTCGTCGTCATCCACATCGGGCTCGGGATTTACCACCCCTGGACTTGGACACGTCGCCCGCACTGCCATCGCGCCTCAGGTCGACACCACCATCGACAGCAATGCAGACATGCACGCAGGTACGCCGAGAAGAGGCCTAGGATCAGCCCGCCTCCTTGCAACGCACCCGCCCTTGAGCGATAACCAACCCTGCACCACCCCCGGGCTGGGTAGCGCCAGAAACTCAAACTCCATGCTCACGTCGTTCCTCAAGACCCCTGCCACATCGTATACTCCCGTCCCATTGGCCGAGATGCCCCCTGACTCCGGCGCAGGGTCAGCCAAGGCTAACTCTGGCGCGGACGAACTGACGGAAAAGGAGAGGGAGAAATTGCAGAGGAGGGAGGAAAGGCGGAGGCGGCGGGAGGCGGCGGCGAAGGAGCCTGAGGAGGTTACAGTCACGGAGGGCACAGATAATGGTCCCGGCGAGCAGAAACAACGAAAAAGTGACATTAAAAAGACAGAGAAGGAGGACAAGGAGTCAAAGAGAAGGGAGAAGAAAATGGACCGCACAGAGCACACTGACCAGTCGCATCCTTCAACTTCACCAGATAACTCCAACAGACCCCCAGACTCGACGACTCACAGGAAACCCAAAAAAGATCGCAAGCGGCGTTCAGAAAGCTAGTGGCCATCGCATGAACCACCCGCTCACTTAGTTACTCCACCATAGTAGCAGGTAGTACATTAGACAAAAATCGCGTTATGCGATACATTAGAGATAAAAACAGCATATACCTATAGACCGGGTGTCCCACATCGCATCATCGCTTCTCAGCATTGTCCCGCTCAAACACCTTGATGCCAACACGCATCGAATCTGGAGTCTCACAGTACACCCTGAGCGCATTCACCACCTCTGGGATAACGTCCTTGTGCACGTTCCGCCCCCACAAGATGTCCAGATGCTCGTACCCCTCCAACCTGCACACCCGCGTATGCTCTGGAAGCTCGCGCAGCATCACATCGACGTCCACGAGGCTGTCTACAGCACCATACACAAGTAACACTGGCGTTGTGATATTGCGCGTCGGGAAGCGCGTGGGGCGGTATGCTCGCCCGTGGAGTGCGCCCCCCGTGGATACATCGTCGTCGTACATCTGGAACGCGGCCTCGCGCATGATCTGGAACCAGTGCACGACAGCCTTGACGGACGTGTACGAGTAGAGGTGTGCGTACGCTGCAATTTTTTGTGAGCTCGCGATGTTGTCGCCGCGCCATGCGAAGAGGAAGCGCAGTGCGCCGTCGATAATGTATGTGAAGATCGGCGGGTAGAAAATCGCCTGCCAGGTCGGTGTCGAGGAAAGGATGGCTTTGCGCCCGAAGAAGAGGTACACTGAAGTTGGGCTAGCGGGAGTAAAAGGTCAGAACGGCGGACGGGGATGGCGGGACACGGGCCTTACGAGGCTTTCATAAGCGCGTCGACGACACGGGCAGACAGGCCGGCCGGGCTTACAGCAGGGGCGAGCGCGATCAACACGTTTACCTTCTGGTTCAGCTGCGGGTTGAGGCTGAGCGCCGCGAACGCCTGTGCCGTGCCCTGGCTGAACCCAATGTAGCTCAGGCTGCAAACGTGCGTCCTATCAAGGATGTACGCGATTGAGTCGGGGATGTCGTGCCACGCAAAGTCGTCGAGGCTGTAGTCCCAGAATTTGCTCGAGGTGGGGCTACGGTGGACGGCCTTCTTGGAGTACTTGTTGCCCCTGTTGTTTCCCAACCAGACGTCGAAACCTGTACGGGCAGTCAGGCCTACATGAACTCGTCTGAGCGATGCATATACTGACCTTGCTCGGCAAGCACGAACGGCAGACACCGCTCCTCGTCTGTCAGACACACCCACACCTCGCTGTTCATGAGCAGCCCATGATGCAGGTAGACCACCGGCTTGTTCGCGGGCGCAGGCGCGGGCATCTGTCCCTTCGGCTCCGGTACGCGGTGCAGGGTTAGCAGATACCCGTCCTTGGTCATGACGACGTGCTCTTCATGCGCATATCCGTAGTAGCTGCATAGTTCGCCAAAGTCTTTGGCAGTGCGGACAGCGTTGGAGACGGCCTCCTCAACAGTCTTGCCGCGCTTTTTGGCGACACTCGTAAACCTGTCGAAGAGGATCTGGGAACGCTCGTAGAGCCAGTTCACGATGGGCTTGGGGAGGAGGAGAATGATGAAGCGGAGGAGTGTCTCGAGCGCGAGGAGGGAGCATCCAACTAACAAAGCGAGGTATTCGTGGAACGAGAGTCTGCCTATGAGTGGGAGACGGCCCATGGTCGGACTCGTCGAGGTAAGACCGTTGAGAAGACCTTTCTATCAGAAAAAAGCCACTGCGAGCCTTGCTATGTATCTGAAAAAAGCAGCTTTTAAGTTTTTGAGCACGACACACAATCCCAGGTAGAACCTCAACGTCAGCCAGCTGGCTCAGGCATTATAATAACGTACAGTTTAAATCAACCCCAGTCCAATTGAATCTGAAGTCGTCGTTGCGAACAAGACTCGAGTTCAAGTGGTACAGAATTCGACCACGTCCGTGTGACAAGTCCAAGTTGACAGGCCGTATGTCCGTCGTCAAGAGAAAAAAGAGCGGAAATCAAATAGATATAGGACTCGGTGGTGGCCCATTACTGGCATGTGTGGAGACTTATGGGGTCTATCCAAGGACAAGTAGTCTGGCCGTAGCTCGTTCGATTCGGAAAGTGGCACCTTCAAGTTCGGGGTCATACTACGGGTTCAAGCCGTCGATATGTGCCAAGTTGGGACTTCGATGCCCCGAGTCGGCGCTCATCATTATGCATTATCTTGCTGCCAATATTCCTGTATAGACATCATAGTATAGTATACGCCTGGAAAATATTCTGACACGGATAGTGATACCAGATAAAGCACACGAAACAAAACACTACAACAATTAAGTGATATCACCGATACAAACAGCCTCCCCGTGATTCAAATATCCACACACCACACCTCCAACTTCCCCTCCCCCCGCCCCCTCGCATTCTCCCGCGCAGTCTCAAGCGCAAGCTCATAATCACTCTCATCACGCAACGTGATCTTCGTCCCGTCCTCGTCCTTAAACTTGAGCCCCAGCCCATCCGCCCGTGTCCCAAACTTGCTTGTGATGCGCGCCACAAACTCCTCAAAGGGTGTGTCGGGCGGGAGCGTCATGCCGCGGACGTCGCCCTGGTAGTGGAGCTGCATGTGCAGGATGCGGAGAGGAGAGTGAGCATTGACTGTTGTGCATAACATTACAACAGAACACGTATACCTTGATCCTGATATTGCTCAGCTCCAGCGGGCTCTCGTCATACCCCCCCGTAACAAACCCGTCGTCCTCCTCTTCATATGCCGTCCTTCGCACTGTCGGGCGCCGGGTCGATTTCTTCCGTAGCATCCCTCCACCGCCGCTATTGAGACCGCCACCAAGATTCGTGTCCGACGCAGCGCTTCGAGACAGCGCGCGGTTAATGCCAGAGCTGTTGTTCCCGCTACCAACGCCAGCGGAGTGAGGAGGCACGGTCATCATGCTCGCGAACGAATTAGAGCTCGCGCTTATGTTAGGACTCGATGGTGCGCTGTATTGGGCTAGTGCCACAGAGCGCTCGCCGGCTGATAGCGGTTGTTGCAACGGTAGTATCCGGGACTGCTGTTGTGTCTGCGTCTGGGGTGAGACTCCTCCTGACCCGATAATTATAGACTGCGGAGTATCATCTGTGTATGGGTCGGCATAATTGTCATAAATCTCGGTAAGACGTGCTTCTGCTAATGCAAAGACGACATCAGCGTCACCGTGATGCAGTACCCAATGCAGAATGATCAACTTACGTTGTTGGACAGCAGGAGGAACGGCTGGCAAGACGAACGAGGATGGGATTTGAGGCGTCGGCGCGTTGTTCAACATTGGAGGTTGCTGGTGTGTGGGTGGAAGTTGGAGAGTTGGCGTGGGCAGTTGCGGTCTCCTAACACTCGTACCCCTCGACACCGCACCAACTTCCACCATCCTCCCGCCACCCACACCTGCAGCCGCCATCCCACTCGACTGCGGCGTCTTGGGTCTCAACGGGGCGGTGGTCGTATTGCTCCTCGAAAGGCTGGTGTTGCTCCTCTTGTGACTCGGTAGAGGTAGAACGTCGGCTGGGTTAGAGACAGACTGGGATCTTCGAGAGCTGGGGGTGATGGGTTGGGAGGGAGGTGAGCGCAAACCGGCGATTCGTTCGCGGGCGTCGGTGGGAACTTGAATAGTCTTTGCGCGTTCGAGTCCGAGGGTGGGTCTCGGAACGGCATTGGCAGGATTGGGGCCTAGAGAGATAATAAAAAAGTGAGGATGTTGGGCTATCGGGAAGTTGATGGTACGCACGAGATGCAGGAGCAGTGGCGCTACGAGTCAGACTCGGCGTCTCGGTATCGGGTTTGGTCTTGATATCGTTCACGGCTGAAGTTTGTTGCAGCTTCTTCAATCCAGTAAATTCGGTGAACTCATCGTTGGCATCACTTGCTGCTACCAGTTTCTATTGATCGCCGAATTGAGTGAGACAAGCGTCGGAAGGAAACGATGGAGAGCTTACCGCCTTTCCGAGGTAATCCTTGCTCTTGGAGTTCTTCAGCTTGTTTTCTGACGGACGATACAAAACACCGACGGGCTGTGCGAGGGAGGGTCAAGATGGAGCACCTTTCATGAAGGGACGACGTACGATGCTGAAAACGGTATAGCCCTCGCCACGGTCACGGATGGCCTCATCAATAACATCATGCTCCTCGGTCACCTTCTCCTTGCGCGCCTCTTCCAAATCATACATTGCTTCCTGCGGGTAACCTAGGTATAGTTGTGAAAGACCCTTGTTGAACAGCACTTCAGCTGCATATAACTTGAACTTGAGGCCGATTTGTTCGTAGTTGCTAGCGAGGTAGAAGAGCGAGGTGAGTCGGGCAAGTGGGTGCCAATTCAGAACGCGACTCACATAGCTTGATTACCACGGAGATAGAGATGGGCATCCTCAAAGTTCATGAATGCCAGGTCATAGCGTCCTAGGAGGAAATTGGAAACGCCGGCTTGAAAGTATCTAGAGATGATAGGAAGAGGTATCGGATCACACACTGACAAACGGGGAGGCAATTTGGGAAAACTCACGCAATGGCGAGGTATGAATCTAGGTTGGTAGCAGCATTGAAATGCTCGACTGCAGCTTCGTGCTCTCCGATCGTGGCGTATATGAGACCCATGTTTGTGAGGATCTTGGAGGAGTCTGCGATTTGCTGATTTTGGAAGGTGAATATAACGTACCGATGTGACCCTGGAGGAAAAGATGACTCACGGAGAACTGTTGAAGGGCTCTCTCGAAATCCTGCTCGTCATACGACTTGAGGGCAGCAGCCCAAGTTTCGATTTCGGCCTTGAGAGACAAAGACATGGTTGAATGCAAAGAGAGGGGGGCGTGCCAGACGCAAGGTAACACAAAAGAAAGATCGAAAAGGAAGGCTGAAAGGAAAAGAAAAAAAAGGGGGGGAAAGTACCCAAAGCGAACGAAAAGACAAAGAGAAGCCAAGTGGACGCAGTCGCAGACTAAAGTGCACGGCACGCTTGGACTATATAAGTTACTAGGATACTAGGATTATCTGATAGACCTCCTCCTGGCAGCTGCGGGTCGTCAAGGAATTCTATGAAACACAGTACAGCCACCTTCTACTCATTGATGCATGATAGGGTTCCTATATTTAGCAATAATGTTCGCCTTCCCCCGCTGGCAGTGTACAAGGCCGCTCAGCCAGTTACTGGCAACACTCAGCGCGTTGACATGTTACTACACAGGCTTGATATCGACCGCAATCAGCTCTCTTGATCTCTCACACAAAAATTATTCTATTTTTGACTCCGCAGCGGTTCCGTCTCATACCGCTCTCATACCTTGAACCAATTCACACTGCAACTTCAAAGTGTCATTTTTTTTGCCGGTGCCAACCTCTTTCATGGCAGTCCATCAGCACGTCCATGAGCGCTGTCCGCTCATTATTGTGAGGTACCTGGCATCGCGGAGTAGCGGGCACCTGGACCATACGTTCCTGTCCCTGTCCTGGCTAGGTTTGGGTGCATGCAGCGTGCTGTTATTCAAGCAATCGTTTTCCGCTCGTGTCATTGCAACTGTCAAGGTGACCCTTCGCAGCCCTTGGCGGTTCCCAAGAAGGAGCGACCGTCTTCATTCTGCCAACGGTTCCCCAGGCGCTCCTATTCGCCGGGGGTTTGTCTCGTTCAAATCAAGCGTTGGATACGCCATTGAGCTAGGTCCAGGCCTTTTATCCGGCTAATCCAATTTTCCGTCAAGGGAGATTACTCACCTAGTATTCGAGCTGTTACCAGCTGCGTTGCGTTTTCTGGCTGAACACGACGGGTGGGCATCGTCATGACACTCGGATCCTGGTGTCGCTCTGGTGTTCGAGTGTGTACGGTTGTCGATTACTGTCAAGGTAGCATTCGTCTCTGGCCCCGATCATTTGACTCCATGTTCACTACTCCTCGAGTGGTGCTTCATTACCGGTACACGGTGTTTCGAGATTTCTGTTACTGCTGCTTTGATGATATCGGTGCTATGAGTGCAGGATTGACCATGACGTCAACGAGATCAAGCTATGGCCTTGACACCAGTCGTTCCAGCAAATATTCATTGGCCCCGAGCGGTGATTTGACTAGAACCTGACAACATAGCGGACGGGAGGACAACCTTTGATTGGTGTCACATGATAGCTCGTTGGTGGATCCAAGTTGCTTGTGCACTGGTAAACGTTGACCTTGCCAACAAAACAATATTAGTGCTGCTGAAGTTAAAGTTCCCTCCCAAATTGCCATTGATATTTGGGATGTAGGGCGAAAAAAAAATTTGGCTGGTAGCGGTGAGGTTCGAACTCACGCGGACTTGCGCCCATTGGGATTCAAGTGACTTAAATCCAACGCCTTAGACCCACTCGGCCACGCTACCAATCTATTTGTCAGAGCCATAGAGGATGTTAAAGATCAATGTGCCAGATCGAAAGATGCTGGTGACTGGCAATGCATTGCATGATCAATAAAACATCGGGATTGATTGTGCTCCAGTTACATGGCGATTGGCATCAACTACTACTGCAGACCCGATTAATGGTCCTGCATGTGCCGTATGATATCAACAAGGTAAGAAACCTCCAAAAATTCACTGGCCAAGCTCTTGTGGTCTTACTTTCAGCGAACATTACATCAGCTCAGTTAACAGTGACTCGGCCAGCTCATCCCGTGCCAGTGTAGCACATTGTTGGCACGTCGTCTGACCATCTCGATTCGAAATTTCTACAGGTATCATCGCCGCCCACATCTTTTCAGCCTCAGACGATACTACAGGCATCGCGTGATCCAGCCCAGACTCTCAAAAAACATCTGCCACGATGGCCCTCCCAGAAGCCCTCACAAAGCCCATTGACTGTCTCCTCATCGATAATTTCGACTCTTTCACGTGGAACCTGTATCAGCAACTCTGTCTTCTCGGCGCAGATGTCACGGTCATCCGAAACGATGCGCTCCCTGCATCTGCCCTCCCCGAGCTCAACATCAAGTGTCTGATCATATCCCCCGGTCCTGGCCATCCTACGACAGACTCGGGCATATCCCGCGATGCGATTCGACATTTCGCGGGAAAGGTGCCTGTTCTCGGCGTGTGCATGGGTCTGGAATGTATTGTGGACGTCTATGGGGGTACCATTGGGTACGTCTATGTTTTAGAATACATCCGACCTTTGAGGAAGCCTTTATTCGGGGTCGCTTATGCATCGTCCCCAACACAGCTATGCCGGCGAGATCAAACACGGAAAACTCAGCCCCGTAAGGCATGACGGACGCGGATGCTTCAAGGGTGTCCCACAAGGCATCCTGTCGACGCGCTACCACTCCCTCAGTGCCTCCGTCAAGACCCTCCCGAAAGAGCTCATGGTCACCTGTGCAACGGAGGAGAGCGGGGTGATCATGGGCGTTCGGCACCGCGAGTTCGTAGTGGAGGCTGTCCAGTATCACCCCGAGAGTATCCTCTCAGAAGGGGGGGACACCCTCATGGGGAACTTCCTCAAGCTCGTGGGCGGGACGTGGAAGGAGAACCCGGACGCGCTCGTGCTCGAGCCGTCGCTCCCTCCATTTCCCTACGAAGCTCTCAAGGGCAGAGTAGAAGAGGGCAGCGCGACTGCGGAGGCGCTCAAAACCAAAGCTCCAACGATCCTCCAAAAGATTTATGCCCAACGCATCAAGGATGTTCAGCACGCCAAAGGCATGCCAGGCACGTCACCGGGAGATCTCGACACCCTGCTTTCTCTCCACCTCGCGCCACCCCTAGTCCCGCTCGTGCCGAGGCTCAAGGCAAAAAAACCAGCGCTGATGGCGGAGATCAAACGCGCAAGCCCTTCCAAGGGCAACATCGCCCTAGACGCAAACGCAGCACAACAAGCGCTGACGTATGCGCTATCAGGGGCGTCTGTGATCTCGGTGCTCACAGAGCCAACGTGGTTCAAAGGGTCACTTCTTGATCTGCGCCTCGCGCGTCAGGCAATCGACCACCTCCCCAATCGCCCTGCGATCTTGCGCAAAGATTTCATACTCGATGAATATCAAATCGCGGAAGCACGTCTGCATGGTGCAGACACGGTACTTCTTATCGTCGCCATGCTCCCTTCTGACAGATTGCGCCAACTTTACGTCTACTCACTCTCGCTGGGTATGGAGCCCTTGGTCGAAGTCAACAATGCAGCGGAAATGGGCCTAGCCCTCGAACTCGGGGCTAAAGTGATTGGGGTCAATAACCGGAATTTGCATGATTTCCAGGTGGATATGGGTACAACGAGTCGACTCGTGGACATGGTGCGCTCGCACGACGTCGTGTTGTGTGCATTGAGCGGGATCTCATCGCCTGATGACGTCCGTCAATATGCTGCACAAGGCGTAGCAGCCGTGCTCGTCGGCGAAGCCCTCATGCGTGCACAAGATGCCAAGGCATTCATTCACGAACTTCTAGACTGGGCTCTTCCAGAACACCCTAATCATACACACGCCGCCTCGCCACCACTCGTCAAGATTTGTGGGATACGCACTGTCGAGGAAGCAAAGGCAGCTGCGCAGTCAGGGGCTGATATGTTGGGCCTCATGTTCGTCCCTGGCAGCAAACGCTTCATATCGCTAGACACAGCATGCGACATTTCCGCGTCGATACGATCGATACGATCGTTGCGATCTGCAGCTCCTTTGACAGGGAGTTCCGACCCCAGTCCTGGCGACTACTCAGTATCGCCATCACCTGGGGCAGGAATCGGGGCCGTGAACGACACGTGGTTCTCCACACATGCACGTCGTCTCTCGAACACGCTCACAGCCCACCGTCCCCTCCTTGTAGGGGTCTTCCAAAACCAAGACCTCGCTGACATCCTCGAAGCAACCACTGCAACACAACTAGACCTTGTCCAGTTACACGGCACCGAACCCATTGAATGGTCCAAGTACATCCCGGTACCAGTCATCCGAGCCTTCCACGCCAACGCCAAAGCGGAAGGGGGCGGGGTGAGGGATATAGCAAGGCCGGGGTTGCATCAATTTGTTTTGCTGGATTCGCAGAGAGCGAGTGATGGGTTGAGTGGGGGGAGCGGGGTGGTGGTGGATTGGGATTTGGCGAGAGAGGTGGTTGTGGCTGGGGAGCCTGGCGCGGGTGTGAGACCGATTGGAAATGGTGATGGGATCGTGAATGGGAGTGGGAATGGGAATGACATCATTTCGTCGTCTTCATCGACGCAAGCCATGCCTATCATCCTTGCTGGGGGACTCACGCCCTTGAACGTGAAGGAAGCCGTGAACCAGGTTCGTCCGTGGGCTGTAGACGTGAGTGGAGGCGTCGAGACCGAGGACGGAAAGAGCAAGGATGTATCTAAAGTCGATGCGTTCATTCAAGCTGTGAAGCAGCTCGCGGTGTAGATTTAAATGTAGATCTCTGTACATGTGTGGCCCCTGGTACGTGTTACTTTGAAATTTGATTGGCGCTGGATGTTGGCGATACGGTGGGCTGGCAGCTGCATGTCCCCCAGATATGTACCGTCTACGGTATTGAACAAGTTCATATTCGGGCTCTGCCAGCAGCCCTGCGAGTCGGCTTCCTTTCGGTAAATACACACGAACCTTTCTAGGCCCCGAACAGACATGAGCGCTTGAATCATGGACCCAGACACAGTCGCAGTGCTTGCGCCCAGGCCCCACCATAAAATGGGGCTCGTGATCTGAGCAAATGTGGGCGGTGGGTATGAACTATAATACCGCGGGTCCATCTTTGGCACCCTCACTACGTCTGTCTCCGTCTCTGTTCAAGCTTCCCTCACTTTCAAGGCCTCGTCCAGAAAACATAGGCACAACTATCGTGCATCTTTCCCTTCTTCACTGACTTTAACTGCGCTCGTTACCTCTCCTTGGCATACACCAGCTCCACGATGGTGGTCATGGCTTCTGCTTTCCATGTCCCATTCCATTGCCCTCAACTAGCCCCCATTCACATCATGGGGTGGGACTACAGCTCAGTTCCCGAATTAGTCGTACGTAGATCGAGTCTTTTTCGCCTAGAATCGGACACACGACGATCATGATACCCATCTATTCGCTCTTTCGTTATGATCTTCATCCATAAATTTCCCTCCTAATATTGCCCTACCAAGGCCCTCCCTGACGGAATGCCAGAAGAAGATGCGCGAGCCCTGGCAGATAACATCAACAGACTCCTCAAGGCCTCAGCGCCCCCCGATGTTGAGCGATGCGTCCGCCAATTAGCGTTATCATGGGAAGATTACTACCTCCCCAAGTTTCCTGTCCCGTTCTTCCAAGTTAGAGTGGCAGATGTGAGGGCTGCGGGTGGGTCGTTGAGCACGGCTCTGCAGCTGTACGACGAGGCGCGTATGTTTTCCGATTAACATGTACCTGTTACATGTTGCATGTTCCGATTTTGGTTTTGAAGGAGCTTGACATTGACGGGTGCTTCTTGCGTGTAGGTATTGCATTCTATCAATGCGGGCCCTCAATGGGCGTCGTTTGCTGCGTTTGTATCTGCGGTTCGGAGCAGGGCCCAGGGGGATGCGGAACGACAAGGTAGGCTTCTTTCCGTCCTGGCCTTCCTCATCCTTCGTGATCCCCTGACTTTAACTTCTTCCTCTTCCCAACCTCCCGTTTTAGCACTCAAGAGCGGAAGCCTGACGTTCTTCCAGTCCTGGAAGTCCGCCCGCGAGCATGCCAACCCTTTCTCCTGGCCGATGCTCCCCATATCCGCGCCCGATATTCTTGCGGCCTGGCGGACGTCCAGAAACCAGAGACAACTATTAAATTACAACTGGATCCAGACTGTCCACCTCGATCAGGACTGCGAACTTATGCCTGAGGTATGTTGGGCCCTACTATTTATGTGGTCCTTCTTGGCGCTGTTTATAGATTTGACTCACCTGTGCCGCATGCTGCGTTGCAGTCTATAGAGGGCTTGACGCGCTATGGGTTCATTCCTTCCCTCGTTCAGTTTGCGCCCGATAGCGAACTCAAGGATCCTGAGGCCCTTGTTCTCACTTTGGCCGACATCGATGAGGCACGTGCACTTTACACCGCTATGTACTACCACTTACTTGTCATTAACCGCCCCATCCCGCAGGCCTTTGCTGACATCCTCCAGCTCAAAGACCGAGTCGACCTCCTGACGACCGACACCATCAAGGCGATCCACAGCAAGCTCATGCGTACGTCCAAAGTCCAGATCACGGACGGCAGCGGAGCCCTCCACTACATCAACGCCGGATGTACGCGCCAGACGACACAGAAGTCGGCGGTGGTGAGGAGCCACCAGTATAACCTTGCGTTTTGCCCTGCGGAGCGTGTCGATCAGCAACTGGATTATATTTGTAAGATGGGGCGAGTACGTGTGCTTTCTTCTTCTTCTTTTCCTTTGGGAAAAACGTTGAATTCATGAAGAGCTGATTTCTTCCTCACCTCACTTCCCTTTGTGCGCACCTTCTTCGGCGGTGGCTTTTGTTGTAGCAATACATCGCGAGGTGGCGAAACCCGTTCGCAACCGCAGCCTGGCTGCACGTGACATTCACCCGTTGTCATCCATTCGACGTGAGTCCCAAAATCGGTCATCAGCAGCTCACATGTAACCCCATATGGCAGGACGGAAACGGACGCATGGCCCGACTCCTCTCATCGATCCCCCTACTCCGCGATGGATACCCTCCTGTCTGTATTTGCCCCGCCGCGAGGAGCGGTTACTATGATAGCATGAACATCGTGGGTCCTTACGTTCTTCTCTACGTGATGGGGCGGTGATGCAAGTGGCTCTTGGACCATAGGCATGGGAGGGCGACTACCAGCCCCTGATCAACTGTTTCGTGGAATGCATCAAGACATCGCTGACTGACGTTGAGAAAATCATGGCTTGAGCTCGCTGCTTCGTTTGTTCTTGGTGTGGCTTTCCTGGTGTGTTTCTAAATTCTTCTGTCCACCAATTCCTCGCTACTGCACTTTACCCCAACTCGGCTCAATGTACCCCCATGCGATGTACTCTACCCATTGATTACGTGGACTGTTCGATTTTTTCCGTTCTTTCTCTCCTACTATCCTTGACCTTGTACTGCATTCGTGTACGGCACGCTGTATGTGAACGTTTCTGTTGTATCTCGAGTTCCGTATCCTGGAAGCTGAGTAACAGGTTAAGTTACTGGTCCATACACCCGGACTTGATGGCCACAACGCGGGTGAG